>JAUJYO010001306.1:0-23231 GCA_030737845.1 Acorus calamus | reverse complement strand
TCCAAAAAATGACGTTTCGGTCATGAAATGCTGTTTGGGTAGAAAATTGATATTTGGGTAGTGCCCGGGTCAAAAAATGACTTTCGAACGAAAATCGCGGTTTGGGTGGCAGAACGCGGTTCCAGTCGAAAAATTGGTGACTATGTAAAAAAAAATTGTTGTTTGGCTCGAAAAATGCTAGTTGGATTTAGTTTGCGTCAAGAAATGCTGTTTGGGTCGAAAAATGCGGTTTGGGTTGAAGAATGATATTTGGGACGAAAAAATGATGTTTGGGTCGAGAAACGCTGTTCGAGTCTAAAAATGGTGTTTGAGTCCAGTAACTGTTGTTTGGGTAAAAAAAAAAATGTTGTGTGGTCGGAAAATGCAGCATGGGTATAACAAATTGATGTTGAGGACGACAAAATGTTGTTTGGTTCATAAAAAGTTGTTTTCGTTGAAAAAATGTGGTTCAGGTCGTTTTTAGGTCGAAATGGCAATTTGTGCCACAAAATTCTGTCTGCACCCAAACAATGCTGTTTGGGTCGAGAAAATGGTGTCCGGGTCGTGTTTGTGTCGCAAAAATCTGTCTTGGTCCGAAAAATGATGTTTGGGTCGACAAAATATTGTTTGGGTCGAAATAATTCTTTTGTGGTATGGAAAGTGCTGTTTTGGTAAACAAAAAGGATGTTTATGTCGTTTTCGGGCCAAAAATGCAACTTGGGTTACAAAATGCGGTTTGTATAAAAAAAAATGCAATTCTTGTCCGAAAAATGTTTTTTGGGTCATGTTTGAGTTGAAGATGTTGTTTTGGCCGAAATAATGGTGTGTCTGGGTCGTAGTTGGATTAAAAAATGATGTTTGGGTAAAAGAAAAGTTGTGCTTGGGTTGAAAAATGTTGTTTGGGCCGGAATTATGGGATTTTGGCCATGTTTTGATCGGGAAATTGTGTTTGCAGCGAAAAAATGATGTTCGGTAAAAAAAAAATGTTGTTTAGGTCGGAAAATGGGACGGAAAATACGGTTTGGGTCGAAAAAATGACGTTTGGGTCGTTAAATGCGGTGTGGGTATGAAAATCGTGGTTTGGGTGGAAGAACGCTGTTTGGGCCAGAAAAAACCGTCTCGGTCGAAAAAATGGTGTGTGGGTCGAAAAAATGGTGGTTGGTTAAAAAAAATGATATTTGGGTCGAGAATTCGTGATTATGTAAAAAAAAAAATGCTGTTCAGCTCGAAAAACGCTGTTTGCGTTTTGTTTGAGGCAGAAAATGCTGTTTGGCTTGTAGGATGGTATTTGGGTCGAAGAAATGATGTTCGGGCGAAAAAATGTTGTTCGGGACTAAAGATGGTGTTTGAGCCTAAAAACTGTTTTCTGGGCCAAAAAAATATTGTTTAGGTCGAAAAATGCAGCATGCGTAGAAAAAAATGACGTTGGGGTCGACAAAATTCTGTTTGGTTCTGACGATGCTGTTTTTGACAAAAAAAAAAAAGTGGTTTATGTCCTTTTTGGGTCTGAATTGCAATTTGGGTCACAAAATCCGGTTTGCTCCCAGAAAAGGCGTTTCGTTAAAAAAAAATCGTGTATGGGTTGTGTTTGAGTCGTAAAATGCTGTCTTTGATCGGAAAATGATGTACGGGTCGACAAAATGCTGGTTGGGTAAAAAAAATCTCCGGAAAGTGCTGTTTTGGTCAATAAAAGGATGTTCATGCCGTTCTTGGGTCAAAAACGCAATTTGGATTACAAGATGCGGTTTTTATAATAAAAACGGCGGTTTTGGTCGAAAAATGCCTTTTGGGTCGTGTTTGAGTTGGAAGATCCTGTTTAGGTCGGAATAACGGTGTTTGGGTCGAACTTCGGTTGAAAAATGATGTTTGGGTAAAAATAAAATAGTGTTTGGGTTGAAAAATGTTTTTTGGGATTAATGGGATTTTGGCCATGTTTTGATCGGGAAATGGTGTCTGCATCGAACAAACAGTGTTCGTCAAAAAATGACGTTTACATAAAAAAAAAATTGTCTTTTGGGTCGGAGAGTACTGTTTGGGTCCAAAAAATGACGTTTCGGTCATGAAATGCTGTTTGGGTAGAAAATTGATATTTGGGTAGTGCCCGGGTCAAAAAATGACTTTCGAACGAAAATCGCGGTTTGGGTGGCAGAACGCGGTTCCAGTCGAAAAATTGGTGACTATGTAAAAAACAAATTGTTGTTTGGCTCGAAAAATGCTAGTTGGATTTAGTTTGCGTCAAGAAATGCTGTTTGGGTCGAAAAATGCGGTTTGGGTTGAAGAATGATATTTGGGACGAAAAAATGATGTTTGGGTCGAGAAACGCTGTTCGAGTCTAAAAATGGTGTTTGAGTCCAGTAACTGTTGTTTGGGTAAAAAAAAAAATGTTGTGTGGTCGGAAAATGCAGCATGGGTATAACAAATTGATGTTGAGGACGACAAAATGTTGTTTGGTTCATAAAAAGTTGTTTTCGTTGAAAAAATGTGGTTCAGGTCGTTTTTAGGTCGAAATGGCAATTTGTGCCACAAAATTCTGTCTGCACCCAAACAATGCTGTTTGGGTCGAGAAAATGGTGTCCGGGTCGTGTTTGTGTCGCAAAAATCTGTCTTGGTCCGAAAAATGATGTTTGGGTCGACAAAATATTGTTTGGGTCGAAATAATTCTTTTGTGGTATGGAAAGTGCTGTTTTGGTAAACAAAAAGGATGTTTATGTCGTTTTCGGGCCAAAAATGCAACTTGGGTTACAAAATGCGGTTTGTATAAAAAAAAATGCAATTCTTGTCCGAAAAATGTTTTTTGGGTCATGTTTGAGTTGAAGATGTTGTTTTGGCCGAAATAATGGTGTGTCTGGGTCGTAGTTGGATTAAAAAATGATGTTTGGGTAAAAGAAAAGTTGTGCTTGGGTTGAAAAATGTTGTTTGGGCCGGAATTATGGGATTTTGGCCATGTTTTGATCGGGAAATTGTGTTTGCAGCGAAAAAATGATGTTCGGTAAAAAAAAATGTTGTTTAGGTGGGAAAATGGGACGGAAAATACGGTGTCTGGGTCGAACAAACAGTGACGTTTGGGTCGTTAAATGCGGTGTGGGTATGAAAATCGTGGTTTGGGTGGAAGAACGCTGTTTGGGCCAGAAAAAACCGTCTCGGTCGAAAAAATGGTGTGTGGGTCGAAAAAATGGTGGTTGGTTAAAAAAAATGACTTTATCGCGGTTTGGGTGGCGGAACGCGAGAATTCGTGATTATGTAAAAAAAAAAATGCTGTTCAGCTCGAAAAACGCTAGTTGGATTTGTTTGCGTTTTGTTTGAGGCAGAAAATGCTGTTTGGCTTGTAGGATGGTATTTGGGTCGAAGAAATGATGTTCGGGCGAAAAAATGTTGTTCGGGACTAAAGATGGTGTTTGAGCCTAAAAACTGTTTTCTGGGTAAAAAAAAATATTGTTTAGGTCGAAAAATGCAGCATGCGTAGAAAAAAATGACGTTGGGGTCGACAAAATTCTGTTTGGTTCTGACGATGCTGTTTTTGACAAAAAAAAAAAAAGTGGTTTATGTCCTTTTTGGGTCTGAATTGCAATTTGGGTCACAAAATCCGGTTTGCTCCCAGAAAAGGCGTTTCGTTAAAAAAAAATCGTGTATGGGTTGTGTTTGAGTCGTAAAATGCTGTCTATGATCGGAAAATGATGTACGGGTCGACAAAATGCTGGTTGGGTAAAAAAAATATTTTGTGGTCCGGAAAGTGCTGTTTTGGTCAATAAAAGGATGTTCATGCCGTTCTTGGGTCAAAAACGCAATTTGGATTACAAGATGCGGTTTTTATAATAAAAACGGCGGTTTTGGTCGAAAAATGCCTTTTGGGTCGTGTTTGAGTTGGAAGATCCTGTTTAGGTCGGAATAACGGTGTTTGGGTCGAACTTCGGTTGAAAAATGATGTTTGGGTAAAAATGAAAAAAATTATGGGAGCCATGTTTTGATCGGGGTGTTTGCAGCGAAAATGATGTTCGGTAAAAAAAAATTTTTTGGGATTAATGGGATTTTGGCCATGTTTTGATCAGGAAATGGTGTCTGCATCGAACAAACAGTGTTTGTCAAAAAATGACGTTTACATAAAAAAATTGTCTTTTGGGTCGGAGAGTACTGTTTGGGTCCAAAAAATGACGTTTCGGTCATGAAATGCTGTTTGGGTAGAAAATTGATATTTGGGTAGTGCCCGGGTCAAAAAATGACTTTCGAACGAAAATCGCGGTTTGGGTGGCAGAACGCGGTTCCAGTCGAAAAATTGGTGACTATGTAAAAAACAAATTGTTGTTTGGCTCGAAAAATGCTAGTTGGATTTAGTTTGCGTCAAGAAATGCTGTTTGGGTCGAAAAATGCGGTTTGGGTTGAAGAATGATATTTGGGACGAAAAAATGATGTTTGGGTCGAGAAACGCTGTTCGAGTCTAAAAATGGTGTTTGAGTCCAGTAACTGTTGTTTGGGTAAAAAAAAAAATGTTGTGTGGTCGGAAAATGCAGCATGGGTATAACAAATTGATGTTGAGGACGACAAAATGTTGTTTGGTTCATAAAAAGTTGTTTTCGTTGAAAAAATGTGGTTCAGGTCGTTTTTAGGTCGAAATGGCAATTTGTGCCACAAAATTCTGTCTGCACCCAAACAATGCTGTTTGGGTCGAGAAAATGGTGTCCGGGTCGTGTTTGTGTCGCAAAAATCTGTCTTGGTCCGAAAAATGATGTTTGGGTCGACCAAATTTTATTTTGGGTCGAAATAATTCTTTTGTGGTATGGAAAGTGCTGTTTTGGTAAACAAAAAGGATGTTTATGTCGTTTTCGGGCCAAAAATGCAACTTGGGTTACAAAATGCGGTTTGTATAAAAAAAAATGCAATTCTTGTCCGAAAAATGTTTTTTGGGTCATGTTTGAGTTGAAGATGTTGTTTTGGCCGAAATAATGGTGTGTCTGGGTCGTAGTTGGATTAAAAAATGATGTTTGGGTAAAAGAAAAGTTGTGCTTGGGTTGAAAAATGTTGTTTGGGCCGGAATTATGGGATTTTGGCCATGTTTTGATCGGGAAATTGTGTTTGCAGCGAAAAAATGATGTTCGGTAAAAAAAAAATGTTTTGTGGGATTAATGGGATTTTGGCCATGTTTTGATCGGGAAATGGTGTCTGCATCGAACAAACAGTGTTCGTCAAAAAATTAAGTTTACATAAAAAAAAAATTATCTTTTGGGTCGGAGAGTACTGTTTGGGTCCAAACAATGACGTTTCGGTCATGAAATGCTGTTTGGGTGAAAATTGATATTTGGGTAGTGCCCGGGTCAAAAAATGACTTTCGAACGAAAATCGCGGTTTGGGTGGCGGAACGCGGTTCCAGTCGAAAAATTGGTGACTATGTAAAAAACAAATTGTTGTTTGGCTCGAAAAATGCTAGTTGGATTTAGTTTGCGTCAAGAAATGCTGTTTGGGTCGAAAAATGCGGTTTGGGTTGAAGAATGATATTTGGGACGAAAAAATGATGTTTGGGTCGAGAAACGCTGTTCGAGTGTAAAAATGGTGTTTGAGTCCAGTAACTGTTGTTTGGGTAAAAAAAAAAATGTTGTGTGGTCGGAAAATGCAGCATGGGTATAACAAATTGATGTTGAGGACGACAAAATGTTGTTTGGTTCATAAAAAGTTGTTTTCGTTGAAAAAATGTGGTTCAGGTCGTTTTTAGGTCGAAATGGCAATTTGTGCCACAAAATTCTGTCTGCACCCAAACATTGCTGTTTGGGTCGAGAAAATGGTGTCCGGGTCGTGTTTGTGTCGTAAAAATCTGTCTTGGTCCGAAAAATGATGTTTGGGTCGACAAAATTTTGTTTGGGTCGAAATAATTCTTTTGTGGTATGGAAAGTGCTGTTTTGGTAAACAAAAAGGATGTTTATGTCGTTTTCGGGCCAAAAATGCAACTTGGGTTACAAAATGCGGTTTGTATAAAAAAAAATGCAATTCTTGTCCGAAAAATGTTTTTTGGGTCATGTTTGAGTTGAAGATGTTGTTTTGGCCGAAATAATGGTGTGTCTGGGTCGTAGTTGGATTAAAAAATGATGTTTGGGTAAAAGAAAAGTTGTGCTTGGGTTGAAAAATGTTGTTTGGGCCGGAATTATGGGATTTTGGCCATGTTTTGATCGGGAAATTGTGTTTGCAGCGAAAAAATGATGTTCGGTAAAAAAAAATGTTTTGTGGGATTAATGGGATTTTGGCCATGTTTTGATCGGGAAATGGTGTCTGCATCGAACAAACAGTGTTCGTCAAAAAATTAAGTTTACATAAAAAAAAAATTATCTTTTGGGTCGGAGAGTACTGTTTGGGTCCAAACAATGACGTTTCGGTCATGAAATGCTGTTTGGGTGAAAATTGATATTTGGGTAGTGCCCGGGTCAAAAAATGACTTTCGAACGAAAATCGCGGTTTGGGTGGCGGAACGCGGTTCCAGTCGAAAAATTGGTGACTATGTAAAAAACAAATTGTTGTTTGGCTCGAAAAATGCTAGTTGGATTTAGTTTGCGTCAAGAAATGCTGTTTGGGTCGAAAAATGCGGTTTGGGTTGAAGAATGATATTTGGGACGAAAAAATGATGTTTGGGTCGAGAAACGCTGTTCGAGTGTAAAAATGGTGTTTGAGTCCAGTAACTGTTGTTTGGGTAAAAAAAAAAATGTTGTGTGGTCGGAAAATGCAGCATGGGTATAACAAATTGATGTTGAGGACGACAAAATGTTGTTTGGTTCATAAAAAGTTGTTTTCGTTGAAAAAATGTGGTTCAGGTCGTTTTTAGGTCGAAATGGCAATTTGTGCCACAAAATTCTGTCTGCACCCAAACATTGCTGTTTGGGTCGAGAAAATGGTGTCCGGGTCGTGTTTGTGTCGTAAAAATCTGTCTTGGTCCGAAAAATGATGTTTGGGTCGACAAAATTTTGTTTGGGTCGAAATAATTCTTTTGTGGTATGGAAAGTGCTGTTTTGGTAAACAAAAAGGATGTTTATGTCGTTTTCGGGCCAAAAATGCAACTTGGGTTACAAAATGCGGTTTGTATAAAAAAAAATGCAATTCTTGTCCGAAAAATGTTTTTTGGGTCATGTTTGAGTTGAAGATGTTGTTTTGGCCGAAATAATGGTGTGTCTGGGTCGTAGTTGGATTAAAAAATGATGTTTGGGTAAAAGAAAAGTTGTGCTTGGGTTGAAAAATGTTGTTTGGGCCGGAATTATGGGATTTTGGCCATGTTTTGATCGGGAAATTGTGTTTGCAGCGAAAAAATGATGTTCGGTAAAAAAAAATGTTTTCTGGGATTAATGGGATTTTGGCCATGTTTTGATCGGGAAATGGTGTCTGCATCGAACAAACAGTGTTCGTCAAAAAATTAAGTTTACATAAAAAAAAATTATCTTTTGGGTCGGAGAGTACTGTTTGGGTCCAAACAATGACGTTTCGGTCATGAAATGCTGTTTGGGTGAAAATTGATATTTGGGTAGTGCCCGGGTCAAAAAATGACTTTCGAACGAAAATCGCGGTTTGGGTGGCGGAACGCGGTTCCAGTCGAAAAATTGGTGACTATGTAAAAAACAAATTGTTGTTTGGCTCGAAAAATGCTAGTTGGATTTAGTTTGCGTCAAGAAATGCTGTTTGGGTCGAAAAATGCGGTTTGGGTTGAAGAATGATATTTGGGACGAAAAAATGATGTTTGGGTCGAGAAACGCTGTTCGAGTGTAAAAATGGTGTTTGAGTCCAGTAACTGTTGTTTGGGTAAAAAAAAAAAATGTTGTGTGGTCGGAAAATGCAGCATGGGTATAACAAATTGATGTTGAGGACGACAAAATGTTGTTTGGTTCATAAAAAGTTGTTTTCGTTGAAAAAATGTGGTTCAGGTCGTTTTTAGGTCGAAATGGCAATTTGTGCCACAAAATTCTGTCTGCACCCAAACATTGCTGTTTGGGTCGAGAAAATGGTGTCCGGGTCGTGTTTGTGTCGTAAAAATCTGTCTTGGTCCGAAAAATGATGTTTGGGTCGACAAAATTTTGTTTGGGTCGAAATAATTCTTTTGTGGTATGGAAAGTGCTGTTTTGGTAAACAAAAAGGATGTTTATGTCGTTTTCGGGCCAAAAATGCAACTTGGGTTACAAAATGCGGTTTGTATAAAAAAAAATGCAATTCTTGTCCGAAAAATGTTTTTTGGGTCATGTTTGAGTTGAAGATGTTGTTTTGGCCGAAATAATGGTGTGTCTGGGTCGTAGTTGGATTAAAAAATGATGTTTGGGGAAAAGAAAAGTTGTGCTTGGGTTGAAAAATGTTGTTTGGGCCGGAATTATGGGATTTTGGCCATGTTTTGATCGGGAAATTGTGTTTGCAGCGAAAAAATGATGTTCGGTAAAAAAAAATGTTTTGTGGGATTAATGGGATTTTGGCCATGTTTTGATCGGGAAATGGTGTCTGCATCGAACAAACAGTGTTCGTCAAAAAATTAAGTTTACATAAAAAAAAAATTATCTTTTGGGTCGGAGAGTACTGTTTGGGTCCAAACAATGACGTTTCGGTCATGAAATGCTGTTTGGGTGAAAATTGATATTTGGGTAGTGCCCGGGTCAAAAAATGACTTTCGAACGAAAATCGCGGTTTGGGTGGCGGAACGCGGTTCCAGTCGAAAAATTGGTGACTATGTAAAAAACAAATTGTTGTTTGGCTCGAAAAATGCTAGTTGGATTTAGTTTGCGTCAAGAAATGCTGTTTGGGTCGAAAAATGCGGTTTGGGTTGAAGAATGATATTTGGGACGAAAAAATGATGTTTGGGTCGAGAAACGCTGTTCGAGTGTAAAAATGGTGTTTGAGTCCAGTAACTGTTGTTTGGGTAAAAAAAAAAAATGTTGTGTGGTCGGAAAATGCAGCATGGGTATAACAAATTGATGTTGAGGACGACAAAATGTTGTTTGGTTCATAAAAAGTTGTTTTCGTTGAAAAAATGTGGTTCAGGTCGTTTTTAGGTCGAAATGGCAATTTGTGCCACAAAATTCTGTCTGCACCCAAACATTGCTGTTTGGGTCGAGAAAATGGTGTCCGGGTCGTGTTTGTGTCGTAAAAATCTGTCTTGGTCCGAAAAATGATGTTTGGGTCGACAAAATTTTGTTTGGGTCGAAATAATTCTTTTGTGGTATGGAAAGTGCTGTTTTGGTAAACAAAAAGGATGTTTATGTCGTTTTCGGGCCAAAAATGCAACTTGGGTTACAAAATGCGGTTTGTATAAAAAAAAATGCAATTCTTGTCCGAAAAATGTTTTTTGGGTCATGTTTGAGTTGAAGATGTTGTTTTGGCCGAAATAATGGTGTGTCTGGGTCGTAGTTGGATTAAAAAATGATGTTTGGGGAAAAGAAAAGTTGTGCTTGGGTTGAAAAATGTTGTTTGGGCCGGAATTATGGGATTTTGGCCATGTTTTGATCGGGAAATTGTGTTTGCAGCGAAAAAATGATGTTCGGTAAAAAAAAATGTTTTGTGGGATTAATGGGATTTTGGCCATGTTTTGATCGGGAAATGGTGTCTGCATCGAACAAACAGTGTTCGTCAAAAAATTAAGTTTACATAAAAAAAAAATTATCTTTTGGGTCGGAGAGTACTGTTTGGGTCCAAACAATGACGTTTCGGTCATGAAATGCTGTTTGGGTGAAAATTGATATTTGGGTAGTGCCCGGGTCAAAAAATGACTTTCGAACGAAAATCGCGGTTTGGGTGGCGGAACGCGGTTCCAGTCGAAAAATTGGTGACTATGTAAAAAACAAATTGTTGTTTGGCTCGAAAAATGCTAGTTGGATTTAGTTTGCGTCAAGAAATGCTGTTTGGGTCGAAAAATGCGGTTTGGGTTGAAGAATGATATTTGGGACGAAAAAATGATGTTTGGGTCGAGAAACGCTGTTCGAGTGTAAAAATGGTGTTTGAGTCCAGTAACTGTTGTTTGGGTAAAAAAAAAAAATGTTGTGTGGTCGGAAAATGCAGCATGGGTATAACAAATTGATGTTGAGGACGACAAAATGTTGTTTGGTTCATAAAAAGTTGTTTTCGTTGAAAAAATGTGGTTCAGGTCGTTTTTAGGTCGAAATGGCAATTTGTGCCACAAAATTCTGTCTGCACCCAAACATTGCTGTTTGGGTCGAGAAAATGGTGTCCGGGTCGTGTTTGTGTCGTAAAAATCTGTCTTGGTCCGAAAAATGATGTTTGGGTCGACAAAATTTTGTTTGGGTCGAAATAATTCTTTTGTGGTATGGAAAGTGCTGTTTTGGTAAACAAAAAGGATGTTTATGTCGTTTTCGGGCCAAAAATGCAACTTGGGTTACAAAATGCGGTTTGTATAAAAAAAAATGCAATTCTTGTCCGAAAAATGTTTTTTGGGTCATGTTTGAGTTGAAGATGTTGTTTTGGCCGAAATAATGGTGTGTCTGGGTCGTAGTTGGATTAAAAAATGATGTTTGGGGAAAAGAAAAGTTGTGCTTGGGTTGAAAAATGTTGTTTGGGCCGGAATTATGGGATTTTGGCCATGTTTTGATCGGGAAATTGTGTTTGCAGCGAAAAAATGATGTTCGGTAAAAAAAAATGTTTTGTGGGATTAATGGGATTTTGGCCATGTTTTGATCGGGAAATGGTGTCTGCATCGAACAAACAGTGTTCGTCAAAAAATTAAGTTTACATAAAAAAAAAATTATCTTTTGGGTCGGAGAGTACTGTTTGGGTCCAAACAATGACGTTTCGGTCATGAAATGCTGTTTGGGTGAAAATTGATATTTGGGTAGTGCCCGGGTCAAAAAATGACTTTCGAACGAAAATCGCGGTTTGGGTGGCGGAACGCGGTTCCAGTCGAAAAATTGGTGACTATGTAAAAAACAAATTGTTGTTTGGCTCGAAAAATGCTAGTTGGATTTAGTTTGCGTCAAGAAATGCTGTTTGGGTCGAAAAATGCGGTTTGGGTTGAAGAATGATATTTGGGACGAAAAAATGATGTTTGGGTCGAGAAACGCTGTTCGAGTGTAAAAATGGTGTTTGAGTCCAGTAACTGTTGTTTGGGTAAAAAAAAAAAATGTTGTGTGGTCGGAAAATGCAGCATGGGTATAACAAATTGATGTTGAGGACGACAAAATGTTGTTTGGTTCATAAAAAGTTGTTTTCGTTGAAAAAATGTGGTTCAGGTCGTTTTTAGGTCGAAATGGCAATTTGTGCCACAAAATTCTGTCTGCACCCAAACATTGCTGTTTGGGTCGAGAAAATGGTGTCCGGGTCGTGTTTGTGTCGTAAAAATCTGTCTTGGTCCGAAAAATGATGTTTGGGTCGACAAAATTTTGTTTGGGTCGAAATAATTCTTTTGTGGTATGGAAAGTGCTGTTTTGGTAAACAAAAAGGATGTTTATGTCGTTTTCGGGCCAAAAATGCAACTTGGGTTACAAAATGCGGTTTGTATAAAAAAAAATGCAATTCTTGTCCGAAAAATGTTTTTTGGGTCATGTTTGAGTTGAAGATGTTGTTTTGGCCGAAATAATGGTGTGTCTGGGTCGTAGTTGGATTAAAAAATGATGTTTGGGGAAAAGAAAAGTTGTGCTTGGGTTGAAAAATGTTGTTTGGGCCGGAATTATGGGATTTTGGCCATGTTTTGATCGGGAAATTGTGTTTGCAGCGAAAAAATGATGTTCGGTAAAAAAAAATGTTTTGTGGGATTAATGGGATTTTGGCCATGTTTTGATCGGGAAATGGTGTCTGCATCGAACAAACAGTGTTCGTCAAAAAATTAAGTTTACATAAAAAAAAAATTATCTTTTGGGTCGGAGAGTACTGTTTGGGTCCAAACAATGACGTTTCGGTCATGAAATGCTGTTTGGGTGAAAATTGATATTTGGGTAGTGCCCGGGTCAAAAAATGACTTTCGAACGAAAATCGCGGTTTGGGTGGCGGAACGCGGTTCCAGTCGAAAAATTGGTGACTATGTAAAAAACAAATTGTTGTTTGGCTCGAAAAATGCTAGTTGGATTTAGTTTGCGTCAAGAAATGCTGTTTGGGTCGAAAAATGCGGTTTGGGTTGAAGAATGATATTTGGGACGAAAAAATGATGTTTGGGTCGAGAAACGCTGTTCGAGTGTAAAAATGGTGTTTGAGTCCAGTAACTGTTGTTTGGGTAAAAAAAAAAAATGTTGTGTGGTCGGAAAATGCAGCATGGGTATAACAAATTGATGTTGAGGACGACAAAATGTTGTTTGGTTCATAAAAAGTTGTTTTCGTTGAAAAAATGTGGTTCAGGTCGTTTTTAGGTCGAAATGGCAATTTGTGCCACAAAATTCTGTCTGCACCCAAACATTGCTGTTTGGGTCGAGAAAATGGTGTCCGGGTCGTGTTTGTGTCGTAAAAATCTGTCTTGGTCCGAAAAATGATGTTTGGGTCGACAAAATTTTGTTTGGGTCGAAATAATTCTTTTGTGGTATGGAAAGTGCTGTTTTGGTAAACAAAAAGGATGTTTATGTCGTTTTCGGGCCAAAAATGCAACTTGGGTTACAAAATGCGGTTTGTATAAAAAAAAATGCAATTCTTGTCCGAAAAATGTTTTTTGGGTCATGTTTGAGTTGAAGATGTTGTTTTGGCCGAAATAATGGTGTGTCTGGGTCGTAGTTGGATTAAAAAATGATGTTTGGGGAAAAGAAAAGTTGTGCTTGGGTTGAAAAATGTTGTTTGGGCCGGAATTATGGGATTTTGGCCATGTTTTGATCGGGAAATTGTGTTTGCAGCGAAAAAATGATGTTCGGTAAAAAAAAATGTTTTGTGGGATTAATGGGATTTTGGCCATGTTTTGATCGGGAAATGGTGTCTGCATCGAACAAACAGTGTTCGTCAAAAAATTAAGTTTACATAAAAAAAAAATTATCTTTTGGGTCGGAGAGTACTGTTTGGGTCCAAACAATGACGTTTCGGTCATGAAATGCTGTTTGGGTGAAAATTGATATTTGGGTAGTGCCCGGGTCAAAAAATGACTTTCGAACGAAAATCGCGGTTTGGGTGGCGGAACGCGGTTCCAGTCGAAAAATTGGTGACTATGTAAAAAACAAATTGTTGTTTGGCTCGAAAAATGCTAGTTGGATTTAGTTTGCGTCAAGAAATGCTGTTTGGGTCGAAAAATGCGGTTTGGGTTGAAGAATGATATTTGGGACGAAAAAATGATGTTTGGGTCGAGAAACGCTGTTCGAGTGTAAAAATGGTGTTTGAGTCCAGTAACTGTTGTTTGGGTAAAAAAAAAAAATGTTGTGTGGTCGGAAAATGCAGCATGGGTATAACAAATTGATGTTGAGGACGACAAAATGTTGTTTGGTTCATAAAAAGTTGTTTTCGTTGAAAAAATGTGGTTCAGGTCGTTTTTAGGTCGAAATGGCAATTTGTGCCACAAAATTCTGTCTGCACCCAAACATTGCTGTTTGGGTCGAGAAAATGGTGTCCGGGTCGTGTTTGTGTCGTAAAAATCTGTCTTGGTCCGAAAAATGATGTTTGGGTCGACAAAATTTTGTTTGGGTCGAAATAATTCTTTTGTGGTATGGAAAGTGCTGTTTTGGTAAACAAAAAGGATGTTTATGTCGTTTTCGGGCCAAAAATGCAACTTGGGTTACAAAATGCGGTTTGTATAAAAAAAAATGCAATTCTTGTCCGAAAAATGTTTTTTGGGTCATGTTTGAGTTGAAGATGTTGTTTTGGCCGAAATAATGGTGTGTCTGGGTCGTAGTTGGATTAAAAAATGATGTTTGGGGAAAAGAAAAGTTGTGCTTGGGTTGAAAAATGTTGTTTGGGCCGGAATTATGGGATTTTGGCCATGTTTTGATCGGGAAATTGTGTTTGCAGCGAAAAAATGATGTTCGGTAAAAAAAAATGTTTTGTGGGATTAATGGGATTTTGGCCATGTTTTGATCGGGAAATGGTGTCTGCATCGAACAAACAGTGTTCGTCAAAAAATTAAGTTTACATAAAAAAAAAATTATCTTTTGGGTCGGAGAGTACTGTTTGGGTCCAAACAATGACGTTTCGGTCATGAAATGCTGTTTGGGTGAAAATTGATATTTGGGTAGTGCCCGGGTCAAAAAATGACTTTCGAACGAAAATCGCGGTTTGGGTGGCGGAACGCGGTTCCAGTCGAAAAATTGGTGACTATGTAAAAAACAAATTGTTGTTTGGCTCGAAAAATGCTAGTTGGATTTAGTTTGCGTCAAGAAATGCTGTTTGGGTCGAAAAATGCGGTTTGGGTTGAAGAATGATATTTGGGACGAAAAAATGATGTTTGGGTCGAGAAACGCTGTTCGAGTGTAAAAATGGTGTTTGAGTCCAGTAACTGTTGTTTGGGTAAAAAAAAAAAATGTTGTGTGGTCGGAAAATGCAGCATGGGTATAACAAATTGATGTTGAGGACGACAAAATGTTGTTTGGTTCATAAAAAGTTGTTTTCGTTGAAAAAATGTGGTTCAGGTCGTTTTTAGGTCGAAATGGCAATTTGTGCCACAAAATTCTGTCTGCACCCAAACATTGCTGTTTGGGTCGAGAAAATGGTGTCCGGGTCGTGTTTGTGTCGTAAAAATCTGTCTTGGTCCGAAAAATGATGTTTGGGTCGACAAAATTTTGTTTGGGTCGAAATAATTCTTTTGTGGTATGGAAAGTGCTGTTTTGGTAAACAAAAAGGATGTTTATGTCGTTTTCGGGCCAAAAATGCAACTTGGGTTACAAAATGCGGTTTGTATAAAAAAAAATGCAATTCTTGTCCGAAAAATGTTTTTTGGGTCATGTTTGAGTTGAAGATGTTGTTTTGGCCGAAATAATGGTGTGTCTGGGTCGTAGTTGGATTAAAAAATGATGTTTGGGGAAAAGAAAAGTTGTGCTTGGGTTGAAAAATGTTGTTTGGGCCGGAATTATGGGATTTTGGCCATGTTTTGATCGGGAAATTGTGTTTGCAGCGAAAAAATGATGTTCGGTAAAAAAAAATGTTTTGTGGGATTAATGGGATTTTGGCCATGTTTTGATCGGGAAATGGTGTCTGCATCGAACAAACAGTGTTCGTCAAAAAATTAAGTTTACATAAAAAAAAAATTATCTTTTGGGTCGGAGAGTACTGTTTGGGTCCAAACAATGACGTTTCGGTCATGAAATGCTGTTTGGGTGAAAATTGATATTTGGGTAGTGCCCGGGTCAAAAAATGACTTTCGAACGAAAATCGCGGTTTGGGTGGCGGAACGCGGTTCCAGTCGAAAAATTGGTGACTATGTAAAAAACAAATTGTTGTTTGGCTCGAAAAATGCTAGTTGGATTTAGTTTGCGTCAAGAAATGCTGTTTGGGTCGAAAAATGCGGTTTGGGTTGAAGAATGATATTTGGGACGAAAAAATGATGTTTGGGTCGAGAAACGCTGTTCGAGTGTAAAAATGGTGTTTGAGTCCAGTAACTGTTGTTTGGGTAAAAAAAAAAAATGTTGTGTGGTCGGAAAATGCAGCATGGGTATAACAAATTGATGTTGAGGACGACAAAATGTTGTTTGGTTCATAAAAAGTTGTTTTCGTTGAAAAAATGTGGTTCAGGTCGTTTTTAGGTCGAAATGGCAATTTGTGCCACAAAATTCTGTCTGCACCCAAACATTGCTGTTTGGGTCGAGAAAATGGTGTCCGGGTCGTGTTTGTGTCGTAAAAATCTGTCTTGGTCCGAAAAATGATGTTTGGGTCGACAAAATTTTGTTTGGGTCGAAATAATTCTTTTGTGGTATGGAAAGTGCTGTTTTGGTAAACAAAAAGGATGTTTATGTCGTTTTCGGGCCAAAAATGCAACTTGGGTTACAAAATGCGGTTTGTATAAAAAAAAATGCAATTCTTGTCCGAAAAATGTTTTTTGGGTCATGTTTGAGTTGAAGATGTTGTTTTGGCCGAAATAATGGTGTGTCTGGGTCGTAGTTGGATTAAAAAATGATGTTTGGGGAAAAGAAAAGTTGTGCTTGGGTTGAAAAATGTTGTTTGGGCCGGAATTATGGGATTTTGGCCATGTTTTGATCGGGAAATTGTGTTTGCAGCGAAAAAATGATGTTCGGTAAAAAAAAATGTTTTGTGGGATTAATGGGATTTTGGCCATGTTTTGATCGGGAAATGGTGTCTGCATCGAACAAACAGTGTTCGTCAAAAAATTAAGTTTACATAAAAAAAAAATTATCTTTTGGGTCGGAGAGTACTGTTTGGGTCCAAACAATGACGTTTCGGTCATGAAATGCTGTTTGGGTGAAAATTGATATTTGGGTAGTGCCCGGGTCAAAAAATGACTTTCGAACGAAAATCGCGGTTTGGGTGGCGGAACGCGGTTCCAGTCGAAAAATTGGTGACTATGTAAAAAACAAATTGTTGTTTGGCTCGAAAAATGCTAGTTGGATTTAGTTTGCGTCAAGAAATGCTGTTTGGGTCGAAAAATGCGGTTTGGGTTGAAGAATGATATTTGGGACGAAAAAATGATGTTTGGGTCGAGAAACGCTGTTCGAGTGTAAAAATGGTGTTTGAGTCCAGTAACTGTTGTTTGGGTAAAAAAAAAAAATGTTGTGTGGTCGGAAAATGCAGCATGGGTATAACAAATTGATGTTGAGGACGACAAAATGTTGTTTGGTTCATAAAAAGTTGTTTTCGTTGAAAAAATGTGGTTCAGGTCGTTTTTAGGTCGAAATGGCAATTTGTGCCACAAAATTCTGTCTGCACCCAAACATTGCTGTTTGGGTCGAGAAAATGGTGTCCGGGTCGTGTTTGTGTCGTAAAAATCTGTCTTGGTCCGAAAAATGATGTTTGGGTCGACAAAATTTTGTTTGGGTCGAAATAATTCTTTTGTGGTATGGAAAGTGCTGTTTTGGTAAACAAAAAGGATGTTTATGTCGTTTTCGGGCCAAAAATGCAACTTGGGTTACAAAATGCGGTTTGTATAAAAAAAAATGCAATTCTTGTCCGAAAAATGTTTTTTGGGTCATGTTTGAGTTGAAGATGTTGTTTTGGCCGAAATAATGGTGTGTCTGGGTCGTAGTTGGATTAAAAAATGATGTTTGGGGAAAAGAAAAGTTGTGCTTGGGTTGAAAAATGTTGTTTGGGCCGGAATTATGGGATTTTGGCCATGTTTTGATCGGGAAATTGTGTTTGCAGCGAAAAAATGATGTTCGGTAAAAAAAAATGTTTTGTGGGATTAATGGGATTTTGGCCATGTTTTGATCGGGAAATGGTGTCTGCATCGAACAAACAGTGTTCGTCAAAAAATTAAGTTTACATAAAAAAAAAATTATCTTTTGGGTCGGAGAGTACTGTTTGGGTCCAAACAATGACGTTTCGGTCATGAAATGCTGTTTGGGTGAAAATTGATATTTGGGTAGTGCCCGGGTCAAAAAATGACTTTCGAACGAAAATCGCGGTTTGGGTGGCGGAACGCGGTTCCAGTCGAAAAATTGGTGACTATGTAAAAAACAAATTGTTGTTTGGCTCGAAAAATGCTAGTTGGATTTAGTTTGCGTCAAGAAATGCTGTTTGGGTCGAAAAATGCGGTTTGGGTTGAAGAATGATATTTGGGACGAAAAAATGATGTTTGGGTCGAGAAACGCTGTTCGAGTGTAAAAATGGTGTTTGAGTCCAGTAACTGTTGTTTGGGTAAAAAAAAAAATGTTGTGTGGTCGGAAAATGCAGCATGGGTATAACAAATTGATGTTGAGGACGACAAAATGTTGTTTGGTTCATAAAAAGTTGTTTTCGTTGAAAAAATGTGGTTCAGGTCGTTTTTAGGTCGAAATGGCAATTTGTGCCACAAAATTCTGTCTGCACCCAAACATTGCTGTTTGGGTCGAGAAAATGGTGTCCGGGTCGTGTTTGTGTCGTAAAAATCTGTCTTGGTCCGAAAAATGATGTTTGGGTCGACAAAATTTTGTTTGGGTCGAAATAATTCTTTTGTGGTATGGAAAGTGCTGTTTTGGTAAACAAAAAGGATGTTTATGTCGTTTTTCTTGGGCCAAAAATGCAACTCATGGAGTTACGAAAAATGGGTCGATGTTTGGGTATGAAAAAAATTAAATGATCAATTCTGATGTTCCGAAAAATGTTTTTTTTGGGTCATGTTTGAGTTTTGAAGATGTCTTGTGGTTTGGCCGAGAATTATGTAATGGTGTGTTTCTGGCTGTTTGGCTTGTATGGTTGGATGTTAACTAAAATGAGATGTTTGGGGAAAAGAAAAGTTGTGCTTGATGCTGTTGAAAAATTTGGGTTGTTGCTGGGCCGGAATCGTATGGGATTGATTGGCGACATGTTAAAAAAAATTCCGGAAATCGGGAGGAATGGGTGTGTTTGCAGCGAAAAAATGATGTTCGGTAAAAAAAAATGTTTTGTGGGATTAATGGGATTTTGGCCATGTTTTGATCGGGAAATGGTGTCTGCATCGAACAAACAGTGTTCGTCAAAAATTAAGTTTACATAAAAAAAAAATTATCTTTTGGGTCGGAGAGTACTGTTTGGGTCCAAACAATGACGTTTCGGTCATGAAATGCTGTTTGGGTGAAAATTGATATTTGGGTAGTGCCCGGGTCAAAAAATGACTTTCGAACGAAAATCGCGGTTTGGGTGGCGGAACGCGGTTCCAGTCGAAAAATTGGTGACTATGTAAAAAACAAATTGTTGTTTGGCTCGAAAAATGCTAGTTGGATTTAGTTTGCGTCAAGAAATGCTGTTTGGGTCGAAAAATGCGGTTTGGGTTGAAGAATGATATTTGGGACGAAAAAATGATGTTTGGGTCGAGAAACGCTGTTCGAGTGTAAAAATGGTGTTTGAGTCCAGTAACTGTTGTTTGGGTAAAAAAAAAAAATGTTGTGTGGTCGGAAAATGCAGCATGGGTATAACAAATTGATGTTGAGGACGACAAAATGTTGTTTGGTTCATAAAAAGTTGTTTTCGTTGAAAAAATGTGGTTCAGGTCGTTTTTAGGTCGAAATGGCAATTTGTGCCACAAAATTCTGTCTGCACCCAAACATTGCTGTTTGGGTCGAGAAAATGGTGTCCGGGTCGTGTTTGTGTCGTAAAAATCTGTCTTGGTCCGAAAAATGATGTTTGGGTCGACAAAATTTTGTTTGGGTCGAAATAATTCTTTTGTGGTATGGAAAGTGCTGTTTTGGTAAACAAAAAGGATGTTTATGTCGTTTTCGGGCCAAAAATGCAACTTGGGTTACGGTTTGTATAAAAAAAAAAATGCGGTTTGTATGTTTGAGTTGAAATGTTGTTTTGGCCGAAAAATGGGCGTAGTTGGATTAAAAAATGATGTTTGGGTAAAAGAAAAGTTTCTTGGGTTGAAAAATGTTGTTTGGGCCGATTATGGGATTTTGGCCATGTTTTGATGTGCAGCGAAAAAATGATGTTTTTTAGGTCGGAAAATGGGACGGAAAATACGGTTTGGGTCGAAAAAATGACGTTTGGGTCGTTAAATGTTTGAGTGGGTGAAGACGCTGTTTGTCGGTGTTTTGGCCGATTCGTGAATGTAAAAAAAAAAATGGTCGAAAAACGTGTTTCTGAAAATGGTTTCTTGTATGGTATTTGGGTGAAATGATGTTAAAAAATGGTGTTTGAGATGGGTTTGGGGATGCAGCAAGAAAAGTTGTGACAAAATTCTTGGGTTGAAAAATTTGTCACAAAATGTTTGGGCCGGAATCGTAAAATGCTGTCTTTGATTGATTGGCGACAAAATGTTTTGAAAGTGCTGTTTTGGTCGGGAAACGCAATTTGGATTTGTGTGGTCGAAAAATGCCTTTTGGGTCGTGTTTGAGTTGCAGAATAACGAAAAAATGATGTTCGGTAAAAAAAAAAGTGTTTTTTGTGGGATTAATGGGATTTTGGCCATGTTTTGATCGGGAAATGGTGTCTGCATCGAACAAACAGTGTTCGTCAAAAAATTAAGTTTACATAAAAAAAAAATTATCTTTTGGGTCGGAGAGTACTGTTTGGGTCCAAACAATGACGTTTCGGTCATGAAATGCTGTTTGGGTGAAAATTGATATTTGGGTAGTGCCCGGGTCAAAAAATGACTTTCGAACGAAAATCGCGGTTTGGGTGGCGGAACGCGGTTCCAGTCGAAAAATTGGTGACTATGTAAAAAACAAATTGTTGTTTGGCTCGAAAAATGCTAGTTGGATTTAGTTTGCGTCAAGAAATGCTGTTTGGGTCGAAAAATGCGGTTTGGGTTGAAGAATGATATTTGGGACGAAAAAATGATGTTTGGGTCGAGAAACGCTGTTCGAGTGTAAAAATGGTGTTTGAGTCCAGTAACTGTTGTTTGGGTAAAAAAAAAAATGTTGTGTGGTCGGAAAATGCAGCATGGGTATAACAAATTGATGTTGAGGACGACAAAATGTTGTTTGGTTCATAAAAAGTTGTTTTCGTTGAAAAAATGTGGTTCAGGTCGTTTTTAGGTCGAAATGGCAATTTGTGCCACAAAATTCTGTCTGCACCCAAACATTGCTGTTTGGGTCGAGAAAATGGTGTCCGGGTCGTGTTTGTGTCGTAAAAATCTGTCTTGGTCCGAAAAATGATGTTTGGGTCGACAAAATTTTGTTTGGGTCGAAATAATTCTTTTGTGGTATGGAAAGTGCTGTTTTGGTAAACAAAAAGGATGTTTATGTCGTTTTCGGGCCAAAAATGCAACTTGGGTTACAAAATGCGGTTTGTATAAAAAAAAATGCAATTCTTGTCCGAAAAATGTTTTTTGGGTCATGTTTGAGTTGAAGATGTTGTTTTGGCCGAAATAATGGTGTGTCTGGGTCGTAGTTGGATTAAAAAATGATGTTTGGGGTAAAAGAAAAGTTGTGCTTGGGTTGAAAAATGTTGTTTGGGCCGGAATTATGGGATTTTGGCCATGTTTTGATCGGGAAATTGTGTTTGCAGCGAAAAAATGATGTTCGGTAAAAAAAAAATGTTGTTTAGGTCGGAAAAATGGGATGGCGGAAAATACGGTTTGGGTCGAAAAAATGACGTTTGGGTCGTTAAATGCGGTGTGGGTATGAAAATCGTGGTTTGGGTGGAAGAACGCTGTTTGGGCCAGAAAAAACCGTCTCGGTCGAAAAAATGGTGTGTGGGTCGAAAAAATGGTGGTTGGTTAAAAAAAATGATATTTGGGTCGAGAATTCGTGATTATGTAAAAAAAAAAATGCTGTTCAGCTCGAAAAACGCTGTTTGCGTTTTGTTTGAGGCAGAAAATGCTGTTTGGCTTGTAGGATGGTATTTGGGTCGAAGAAATGATGTTCGGGCGAAAAAATGTTGTTCGGGACTAAAGATGGTGTTTGAGCCTAAAAACTGTTTTCTGGGCCAAAAAAATATTGTTTAGGTCGAAAAATGCAGCATGCGTAGAAAAAAATGTCGTTGGGGTCGACAAAATTCTGTTTGGTTCTGACGATGCTGTTTTTGACAAAAAAAAAAAAGTGGTTTATGTCCTTTTTGGGTCTGAATTGCAATTTGGGTCACAAAATCCGGTTTGCTCCCAGAAAAGGCGTTTCGTTAAAAAAAAATCGTGTATGGGTTGTGTTTGAGTCGTAAAATGCTGTCTTTGATCGGAAAATGATGTACGGGTCGACAAAATGCTGGTTGGGTAAAAAAAATCTCCGGAAAGTGCTGTTTTGGTCAATAAAAGGATGTTCATGCCGTTCTTGGGTCAAAAACGCAATTTGGATTACAAGATGCGGTTTTTATAATAAAAACGGCGGTTTTGGTCGAAAAATGCCTTTTGGGTCGTGTTTGAGTTGGAAGATCCTGTTTAGGTCGGAATAACGGTGTTTGGGTCGAACTTCGGTTGAAAAATGATGTTTGGGTAAAAATAAAATAGTGTTTGGGTTGAAAAATGTTTTTTGGGATTAATGGGATTTTGGCCATGTTTTGATCGGGAAATGGTGTCTGCATCGAACAAACAGTGTTCGTCAAAAATGACGTTTACATAAAAAAAAAATTGTCTTTTGGGTCGGAGAGTACTGTTTGGGTCCAAAAAATGACGTTTCGGTCATGAAATGCTGTTTGGGTAGAAAATTGATATTGGGTAGTGCCCGGGTCAAAAAATGACTTTCGAACGAAAATCGCGGTTTGGGTGGCAGAACGCGGTTCCAGTCGAAAAATTGGTGACTATGTAAAAACAAATTGTTGTTTGGCTCGAAAAATGCTAGTTGGATTTAGTTTGCGTCAAGAAATGCTGTTTGGGTCGAAAAATGCGGTTTGGGTTGAAGAATGATATTTGGGACGAAAAAATGATGTTTGGGTCGAGAAACGCTGTTCGAGTCTAAAAATGGTGTTTGAGTCCAGTAACTGTTGTTTGGGTAAAAAAAAAAATGTTGTGTGGTCGGAAAATGCAGCATGGGTATAACAAATTGATGTTGAGGACGACAAAATGTTGTTTGGTTCAAAAAGTTGTTTTCGTTGAAAAAATGTGGTTCAGGTCGTTTTTAGGTCGAAATGGCAATTTGTGCCACAAAATTCTGTCTGCACCCAAACAATGCTGTTTGGGTCGAGAAAATGGTGTCCGGGTCGTGTTTGTGTCGTAAAAATCTTCTTGGTCCGAAAAATGATGTTTGGGTCGACAAAATATTGTTTGGGTCGAAATAATTCTTTTGTGGTATGGAAAGTGCTGTTTTGGTAAACAAAAGGATGTTTATGTCGTTTTCGGGCAAAAATGCAACTTGGGTTACAAAATGCGGTTTGTATAAAAAAAAATGCAATTCTTGTCGAAAAATGTTTTTGGGTCATGTTTGAGTTGAAGATGTTGTTTTGGCCGAAATAATGGTGTCTGGGTCGTAGTTGGATTAAAAATGATGTTTGGGTAAAAGAAAAGTTGTGCTTGGGTTGAAAAATGTTTGGGCCGGAATTATGGATTTTGGCCATGTTTTGATCGGGAAATTGTGTTTGCAGCGAAAAATGATGTTCGGTAAAAAAAAAATGTTTTTGTGGATAATGGATTTTGGCATGTTTTGATCGGGAAAATGGTGTTGCATCGAAAAAATGACGTTTGGGTCGTAAATGTTTACATAAAAAAAAATTATCTTGGGTCGGAGAGCTGTTTGGGTCCAAACAATGACGTTTCTCGGTCATGAAATGTGTTGGGTGAAAATTGATATTTGGTAGTCCCGGTGTCAAAAAAAATGACTTTCGAACGAAAATGCGGTTTGGGTGGCGGAACGCGGTTCAGTCGAAATTGGTGACTAATGTAAAAAACAAATTGTTGTTTGGCTCGAAAA
>JAUJYO010001304.1:0-23378 GCA_030737845.1 Acorus calamus | reverse complement strand
TTTTGACCCTGACACCTCTCATTTTTGCCCAAGCAGCCTTTCGTTGATGCAAACTAAAATTTTCGAACGAGAAACCCTATTCCTTCAACGCGATACGCAATTTTCGACCCAAACGCCATTTTTTCGACTGAAATGGATTTTTTCGATCCAAAGAAGACCAGAACGTCATTTTTCTCCCTAAACTGGATATTTCAGCCCAAGGAAGATTTTTTTGACCCAAACAACATTTTTTCGATGCGTACACCATCTTTTTGTACGCGAACAGCACCCCTCGACCCAAAAGGCAATTTTCGAAGCGGAAAGCATTTTTCGATCCAATCACAACCAAAACTGCACTTTTTCAACCCAATCTGCCCCAAAACGTCATTTTGAGACCGAAACAACAATTCTTAACCCAAACTGAATTTCGTCTGCCAAATAACATAGTTTCTCGACACAAATATACCCAGAAACCAATTTGTTTGTTCCCCCGCCTAAAACACCATGTTCTCAAGCTAAATGTCATATTTTGACGCAAGCAGCATTTTGTTTTTACTCCCACATCATTTCCTGACCCGGACGGCCATTTTCGGCCCAAAACAACGATTTTCGACCCAATTTTCTTTTTTCTACCCGAATAACATTTTCTTGGACCCAAGCAGCACTTCCCAGGTCAGAAAATCGCTTTTCGACCCGAACATCATTTTACAACCCAGATGGCATTTTGTCGACCCGAACATCATTTTACAAACCAAATAGCATTTTATGAATAAACCACGACCCAAATACCATTTTTTTCGACCAAAACAACATTTTTTACCCGAACAGCATTCTGAAACCAAATCGCATCATCGACGCAAAGACGACCTAAACATCATTTTTTCGGGCAAAAGAGCACTTTCCAGACCAGAAAATAATTTTTCCACCCAAAAACAGCATTCCGTCTGCCTGAATACCATTTTTCAACCAAAGACAGCTTTTTTCAGCTAGAACACTACCCGACACCATATTTTCGACCGAAACAGCATTTTCTGGAACAAGCCGGATATTGTGGCCAAATCGCATTTTCCACTAAAAAAACGTCATTTTTTCGACCAAAACAGCGTTTTCAGAATTCCAACACCATTTTTTCGAGCAAAAAACATTTTCTACACTCCAAACCACAATTTTTCCATCCAAATAACAATTTTAAACCCGAACAACATTTTCAACAGTAACTGCATTTTCTACAACCCAAACATAAAAATCATCTTTCGATCGAAACGTGACCCAAACTGCACTTTTTCAACGCAAACAGAACATTTCGACCAAACCAAATTTTTTGACCCAAACACCATTTTTCTACCCGGACATCATTTTTAAAACCCAAAACACAATCACAGAAAAATAAACATTTTTTCAACCCAAAGAGCATTTTTCCACCCAAACAATATATTTCGGCCCAAACTTGACCCAAAGATCATTTTTGGACCCGAACAACATTTCTAAACCCAAACTGCATTTTTCCACGCAAAATACATTTCTCGTCCCTAACTCGACACAAACACCATTATTTCGGCCAAAACAACATTTTTCGACCCAGGCACGACCCAAACACATTTTTGACCCTGACACCTCTCATTTTTGCCCAAGCAGCCTTTCTTGATGCAAACTAAAATTTTCGAACGAGAAACCCTATTCCTTCAACGCGATACGCAATTTTCGACCCAAACGCCATTTTTTCGACTGAAATGGATTTTTTCGATCCAAAGAAGACCAGAACGTCATTTTTCTCCCTAAACTGGATATTTCAGCCCAAGGAAGATTTTTTTGACCCAAACAACATTTTTTCGATGCGTACACCATCTTTTTGTACGCGAACAGCACCCCTCGACCCAAAAGGCAATTTTCGAAGCGGAAAGCATTTTTCGATCCAATCACAACCAAAACTGCACTTTTTCAACCCAATCTGCCCCAAAACGTCATTTTGAGACCGAAACAACAATTCTTAACCCAAACTGAATTTCGTCTGCCAAATAACATAGTTTCTCGACACAAATATACCCAGAAACCAATTTGTTTGTTCCCCCGCCTAAAACACCATGTTCTCAAGCTAAATGTCATATTTTGACGCAAGCAGCATTTTGTTTTTACTCCCACATCATTTCCTGACCCGGACGGCCATTTTCGGCCCAAAACAACGATTTTCGACCCAATTTTCTTTTTTCTACCCGAATAACATTTTCTTGGACCCAAGCAGCACTTCCCAGGTCAGAAAATCGCTTTTCGACCCGAACATCATTTTACAACCCAGATGGCATTTTGTCGACCCGAACATCATTTTACAAACCAAATAGCATTTTATGAATAAACCACGACCCAAATACCATTTTTTTCGACCAAAACAACATTTTTTACCCGAACAGCATTCTGAAACCCAAATCGCATCATCGACGCAAAGACGACTAAACATCATTTTTTCGGGCAAAAGAGCACTTTCCAGACCAGAAAATAATTTTTCCACCCAAAAACAGCATTCCGTCTGCCTGAATACCATTTTTCAACCAAAGACAGCTTTTTTCAGCTAGAACACTACCCGAACACCATATTTTCGACCGAAACAGCATTTTCTGGAACAAGCCGGATATTGTGGCCAAATCGCATTTTCCACTAAAAAAACGTCATTTTTTCGACCAAAACAGCGTTTTCAGAATTCCAACACCATTTTTTCGAGCAAAAAACATTTTCTACACTCCAAACCACAATTTTTCCATCCAAATAACAATTTTAAACCCGAACAACATTTTTCAACAGTAACTGCATTTTCTACAACCCAAACATAAAAATCATCTTTCGATCGAAACGTGACCCAAACTGCACTTTTTCAACGCAAACAGAACATTTCGACCAAACCAAATTTTTTGACCCAAACACCATTTTTCTACCCGGACATCATTTTTAAAACCCAAAACACAATCACAGAAAAATAAACATTTTTTCAACCCAAAGAGCATTTTTCCACCCAAACAATATATTTCGGCCCAAACTTGACCCAAAGATCATTTTTGGACCCGAACAACATTTCTAAACCCAAACTGCATTTTTCCACGCAAAATACATTTCTCGTCCCTAACTCGACACAAACACCATTATTTCGGCCAAAACAACATTTTTCGACCCAGGCACGACCCAAAACACATTTTTGACCCTGACACCTCTCATTTTTGCCCAAGCAGCCTTTCTTGATGCAAACTAAAATTTTCGAACGAGAAACCCTATTCCTTCAACGCGATACGCAATTTTCGACCCAAACGCCATTTTTTCGACTGAAATGGATTTTTTCGATCCAAAGAAGACCAGAACGTCATTTTTCTCCCTAAACTGGATATTTCAGCCCAAGGAAGATTTTTTTGACCCAAACAACATTTTTTCGATGCGTACACCATCTTTTTGTACGCGAACAGCACCCCTCGACCCAAAAGGCAATTTTCGAAGCGGAAAGCATTTTTCGATCCAATCACAACCAAAACTGCACTTTTTCAACCCAATCTGCCCCAAAACGTCATTTTGAGACCGAAACAACAATTCTTAACCCAAACTGAATTTCGTCTGCCAAATAACATAGTTTCTCGACACAAATATACCCAGAAACCAATTTGTTTGTTCCCCCGCCTAAAACACCATGTTCTCAAGCTAAATGTCATATTTTGACGCAAGCAGCATTTTGTTTTTACTCCCACATCATTTCCTGACCCGGACGGCCATTTTCGGCCCAAAACAACGATTTTCGACCCAATTTTCTTTTTTCTACCCGAATAACATTTTCTTGGACCCAAGCAGCACTTCCCAGGTCAGAAAATCGCTTTTCGACCCGAACATCATTTTACAACCCAGATGGCATTTTGTCGACCCGAACATCATTTTACAAACCAAATAGCATTTTATGAATAAACCACGACCCAAATACCATTTTTTTCGACCAAAACAACATTTTTTACCCGAACAGCATTCTGAAACCCAAATCGCATCATCGACGCAAAGACGACTAAACATCATTTTTTCGGGCAAAAGAGCACTTTCCAGACCAGAAAATAATTTTTCCACCCAAAAACAGCATTCCGTCTGCCTGAATACCATTTTTCAACCAAAGACAGCTTTTTTCAGCTAGAACACTACCCGACACCATATTTTCGACCGAAACAGCATTTTCTGGAACAAGCCGGATATTGTGGCCAAATCGCATTTTCCACTAAAAAAACGTCATTTTTTCGACCAAAACAGCGTTTTCAGAATTCCAACACCATTTTTTCGAGCAAAAAACATTTTCTACACTCCAAACCACAATTTTTCCATCCAAATAACAATTTTAAACCCGAACAACATTTTTCAACAGTAACTGCATTTTCTACAACCCAAACATAAAAATCATCTTTCGATCGAAACGTGACCCAAACTGCACTTTTTCAACGCAAACAGAACATTTCGACCAAACCAAATTTTTTGACCCAAACACCATTTTTCTACCCGGACATCATTTTTAAAACCCAAAACACAATTCACAGAAAAATAAACATTTTTTCAACCCAAAGAGCATTTTTCCACCCAAACAATATATTTCGGCCCAAACTTGACCCAAAGATCATTTTTGGACCCGAACAACATTTCTAAACCCAAACTGCATTTTTCCACGCAAAATACATTTCTCGTCCCTAACTCGACACAAACACCATTATTTCGGCCAAAACAACATTTTTCGACCCAGGCACGACCCGAAACACATTTTTTGACCCTGACACCTCTCATTTTTGCCCAAGCAGCCTTTCGTTGATGCAAACTAAAATTTTCGAACGAGAAACCCTATTCCTTCAACGCGATACGCAATTTTCGACCCAAACGCCATTTTTTCGACTGAAATGGATTTTTTCGATCCGAAGAAGACCAGAACGTCATTTTTCTCCCCTAAACTGGATATTTCAGCCCAAGGAAGATTTTTTTGACCCAAACAACATTTTTTCGATGCGTACACCATCTTTTTGTACGCGAACAGCACCCCTCGACCCAAAAGGCAATTTTCGAAGCGGAAAGCATTTTTCGATCCAATCACAACCAAAACTGCACTTTTTCAACCCAATCTGCCCCAAAACGTCATTTTGAGACCGAAACAACAATTCTTAACCCAAACTGAATTTCGTCTGCCAAATAACATAGTTTCTCGACACAAATATACCCAGAAACCAATTTGTTTGTTCCCCCGCCTAAAACACCATGTTCTCAAGCTAAATGTCATATTTTGACGCAAGCAGCATTTTGTTTTTACTCCCACATCATTTCCTGACCCGGACGGCCATTTTCGGCCCAAAACAACGATTTTCGACCCAATTTTCTTTTTTCTACCCGAATAACATTTTCTTGGACCCAAGCAGCACTTCCCAGGTCAGAAAATCGCTTTTCGACCCGAACATCATTTTACAACCCAGATGGCATTTTGTCGACCCGAACATCATTTTACAAACCAAATAGCATTTTATGAATAAACCACGACCCAAATACCATTTTTTTCGACCAAAACAACATTTTTTTACCCGAACAGCATTCTGAAACCCAAATCGCATCATCGACGCAAAGACGACCTAAACATCATTTTTTCGGGCAAAAGAGCACTTTCCAGACCAGAAAATAATTTTTCCACCCAAAAACAGCATTCCGTCTGCCTGAATACCATTTTTCAACCAAAGACAGCTTTTTTCAGCTAGGACACTACCCGGACACCATATTTTCGACCGAAACAGCATTTTCTGGAACAAGCCGGATATTGTGGCCAAATCGCATTTTCCACTAAAAAAACGTCATTTTTTCGACCAAAACAGCGTTTTCAGAATTCCAACACCATTTTTTCGAGCAAAAAACATTTTCTACACTCCAAACCACAATTTTTCCATCCAAATAACAATTTTAACCCCGAACAACATTTTTCAACAGTAACTGCATTTTTCTACAACCCAAACATAAAAATCATCTTTCGATCGAAACGTGACCCAAACTGCACTTTTTCAACGCAAACAGAACATTTCGACCAAACCAAATTTTTTGACCCAAACACCATTTTTCTACCCGGACATCATTTTTAAAACCCAAAACACAATTCACAGAAAAATAAACATTTTTTCAACCCAAAGAGCATTTTTCCACCCAAACAATATATTTCGGCCCAAACTTGACCCAAAGATCATTTTTGGACCCGAACAACATTTCTAAACCCAAACTGCATTTTTCCACGCAAAATACATTTCTCGTCCCTAACTCGACACAAACACCATTATTTCGGCCAAAACAACATTTTTCGACCCAGGCACGACCCGAAACACATTTTTTGACCCTGACACCTCTCATTTTTGCCCAAGCAGCCTTTCGTTGATGCAAACTAAAATTTTCGAACGAGAAACCCTATTCCTTCAACGCGATACGCAATTTTCGACCCAAACGCCATTTTTTCGACTGAAATGGATTTTTTCGATCCGAAGAAGACCAGAACGTCATTTTTCTCCCCTAAACTGGATATTTCAGCCCAAGGAAGATTTTTTGACCCAAACAACATTTTTTCGATGCGTACACCATCTTTTTGTACGCGAACAGCACCCCTCGACCCAAAAGGCAATTTTCGAAGCGGAAAGCATTTTTCGATCCAATCACAACCAAAACTGCACTTTTTCAACCCAATCTGCCCCAAAACGTCATTTTGAGACCGAAACAACAATTCTTAACCCAAACTGAATTTCGTCTGCCAAATAACATAGTTTCTCGACACAAATATACCCAGAAACCAATTTGTTTGTTCCCCCGCCTAAAACACCATGTTCTCAAGCTAAATGTCATATTTTGACTCAAGCAGCATGTAACATTTCGGTATTTTTCGGCCTTATATATTTATTTAAATATATAATGGAAATTTTAAAATTTGATTTTTTTATATTTCATTTTTCAGATTTGGCGGTGGGCCCAAATGGGTCTAATTTGATTTATAATTATGATAATTATAAATTGATGTTGAAATAATTATTTTATATTTTTTTGTAGATCTTTATAGTGTTAAGATACTTTGGTTGAAATTTGGTGAGATTCGGAGTTCGAAAAATTTGATTTTTAGGCTTAGTGTCAAGTTATTGGGCCTAGGGATCTAGTTGCGAATCCAGAATACATTTTTATAGCCTTCTGGGACTTTTCTGTAAATCAGATAGGGATCTGTTTGTAAATCAGATAGGGACGTCATTGTAAACTGGAAACACTTCAGGGGTCGTTTTGTAACTTCGGTAAACCCCTTTAAATAACATGTTTGGGTTAGGGTTTTTCATCCAAATATCAGAAGTTATGAAGGATTGTGATGACCTAACCCTAGATGGAGATGGTGGGTGGTGTAACCGGATCTAAGGTGAGATATCATTCCCTATTGATTTTGTTAGTTTTAATTTATTTTTGTTAGGATATGATTACGTCAAGCAATTGTTTGGGGAAGAAGTTTGATGGATTAGGGTTAGGGTTTTGATTGATTTAATTTAATGATTATTTGATTTGATTTTTATGGATCTCAAAGGAATTCTTAAGATCAAATTAGATTTATTAGTTTTGGGGATTTAATGGCCATTTTCGGGTTGATTTTATGCTTGAACGTAAATCGTGTTTTTGACTATGATAGAGTCGTTTCTGGAAAAAATGTATTTGACAAACAGAAATAGGTTTTGAAAAGAGCTTTCCAACGAATCATTAACCGTCCAATTCGGAGTTACGGATAGAAAGTTATGGTTTTTGAAAGATTTCTGTGCAGTTTATTGAAATTCAAATATTTAGCTTGATGACCAAGTTTGATGAATGTTAGAGATTTAGATGATCCCAAATTTGATGTTTAATGAAGTATAGTTTGTTTTGCGGGTTTTGATGATTTTATTGATCTTGAGAACTTAAATAAAATCTTAAATCGATAATTTGGTTTAGTGGGATCAATGAATATTGATTGGATATTGTTGTTATTTGGATGTAAATTGATTGGATTTGAGTTACTCGATCATGGAATTATAGTTGAGCCTTATTGGATTTGTTCAAATATTTTATTCGAGGATTGATCGATCATATGGGTCTTATGGAATAAATGGATATTGATTATCGGATCGGATCATTGTGAGTATATGAGTAGTCTAATATTTATTCGAAGTTGGGATTTTCATTAGGACTTTGAAGTGAGTTGTTGATTGTAGGTCTATAAGATATCGGCTTTTGGGATTATTGGACATAGTGCTGTTATAAGTTGGTTGTCAGTTGTTTGGGTCGTGATTGATTGTTTCTGATCTATTATTGTATAATTGTTATGCTAGGATATCAACGTGCGAGTGTGTATCGTTGATGTTTGCGTGGACCGAAGGTGAGTAGGCCTATCGATTTATTTCGTGTGAACTTTTGCTCTATAACGTTGAATTCCATATGCCAATCATATTTGTGTGATATTATGTGTCATCTATGCATTTATATTTTGATAAATTTGCATGATTTGGATATTTTCTTCATATTGATTAAATTGCATTTTTGTTGAATGAAGTTGCATGATTTAATTCATTCATCATGTCATTAAAATAGCATGAATTATGCTATTCATGTTTCAATAATTAACATAATACACTTTATGATGCTTATGCTTTCGAAATAATATTTGGATTAAAGATTTTCATTTCGAGAGTTTTGGAAAAATTTAGGACTAGTGTAGACAACCTAGTCCTAGGAGATTTTAACAAGATGCATATCATGACATATTTTCTGGAATAAATCCCCCCGTAGTATTTCGCCTTTGGGGAGGAAGGTCTAGGACTCGAAGAGTCCCAAGATCGGTGAGGGGTGTGGTAAAGCATTCCTTGCAGCGGCGGATTCCTTTGTTTGGAGTCTGCAGCAACCGGGGCATCCTGTGCTGGTGTTCTCGTAGTGATGGCAGCGGCGACCCATCAGCGTCTTCTAGATCCGACGTCTCCTCGAGGGAGCTTTTTGAGCGATTTAGTCGCTTGGGGCTTGGCACACCTGTTTTGGGGAACGGTTCTTCCGATTGAAAACCCTACCCGGTCATATTATTTAAGCTGCATGATTTCTATGACGTGGACCAAGGATTGGGCCACGTGATTGCATTAAAACTATATTTTATTAAGCTCATGATTTAATTTGATTTTTTTTAAAGAAAATTCTTATTTTTTTATATATATAAATTTATATATATATATATAATGATATATTTTTTTTAACTCTCATGATTTATCTGATGTGGGCCAATGATTTGGGCCACGTGTGCATTAAAATATTTTTTTTAAAGTTTATAATTTTAAATTGATTTAATAAAATAAAATATTTATTAAATGAAATTCTGATTTTCATAAAACCTTATTTTTATATGTAACTATCATATGAAGTAATTTGTCAGTGGGTTTATTCACTGAGTTAAACACTCACCCTATTCCAAATGGCTGGTTGTTTTATAACCAGGTAGCTCATCTTTTGGGGATCAAGGCAAAATTTGAACCTTTCATACACTCCAAGGATCTTGAGGTAGCAATGTTTGGAGAATAAATAATAGTCGCAGCCGATTATTTGGATCTATTTTAGTTTAGATGGCTCCCACAGGGGTGGTTTAGTATGTCTTTCCATTCGAATATTTTATTTCTGTTAAACTCTGATATTTTGTAAGACAATTGGTGATTTAAAACCCTTTGATATTATTTACTTTATTGCCATCGTTTTTTTTAATTATATTTATATTATATTGGTATCATTCATTTAAAAAAAAAAAGAGTTACAAACTTTGGTCTTGTAATTGGATTAAATTTAGTAGCGACCCGTTTACCGTCCGATAAGCGGTTAGGTAAATGTGGGGCGTTATAGATGGTATCAGAGCCACGTCCTGTCGGAGCCTAGGTTAGGGTTTGTGTTTAGGAGAAAAAAAAATTGTGTTATTATTTGTGATGTTTGTTGTTTCATTTAGGATTTTTTTTTTGTGACAGCAAAGGATCATAGTGTTGTCTCTATTCTGATAATTCAGCATAAGTTCTTTTTTGGTGTTCCACACATTCATTCACTTCATCGGAATTACAAAACTCTTAGTAAAGAAGTTTACAATCTCGATGTCTACACTTCACATAACCATTGTCGTTGGTGAACAAATTATCACCAAGGTTTGCTCTTCTTTCTTGCTTGGTCCAGATAAATGGGCAATAGATACCTATTGATCGCTTCATTCTCGATATTCTTGGTTTCGATGTAATCTTTGGCATAGATTGGTTGTTAGCCTTCCGTGCAAGTGTTGATTGTTTTTCAAAAGTTGTGTCCTTTTGTATTCCTGGCCAATAATCGTTCCTCTTTGGGGGTTTTAGTGGATCATATCCGATCATATTCGTCTCTTCCCTTCATGCTTAGAGGTTACTAGTTAAGGGGTGTGAACAATATCTAGTCATTATTGTGGATACTACTACTAACTTGAAGGCCTAAGTTAGTGTAACTGCTATTGCTTTTGGATTTCCTGAATATTTCCAGATTAATTGCATTGTCTTCTCATGATCGTGACATTGTGTTTTCTAGTGATTTTATTCTTGATTTTCTATAAGCCTAAGTTTAGTTAGCCTATGAAATTTAGGGCTTAAGTTTGATCATCCTAAGGAGATTATATTAGTCTATATATAAAGAAAATTATTTGTTTACTTTTGTTATACTAGAGGCTAAATCTATTAATTTCTTATTAAAGGGGAAGTGACCCATATTTTTATATATATACATTTTTATATTGCCATAAATTTAGCTATTACTCATGTTTATTTATTTAAATAAAAAAAATTTTGAATCAGTTTTATATAAATTGTAATTATATTTTGAATTTTCATATTCAAATTTACGTAAATCATATCGATGTATTTAAATCTTAATAATTAAAAAATAAAGACATTACTAGATCTTTCTTAATTAAACTCTCTACATATTTGTTACGTTAATTTATTATAATGTAACTCTATATATATTTTACATGGCTTACAAATTTATTATGCTATGTATTAAATATAATGAGCTTTAAATTCTTTTAGTACATTATTTATACTTATTTTTCTTGAAGGTTTTATTTTTATATATAATATTTTAATGTGTTAAATATCTTTTTCTACATTATGTTATACATATCGATATTACAATTGCATCTTGTAAATTCAGATTCACGTGCATTTAGAACGCGTATAGATTTATCTATATCTTTAAGAGTTTAGATTGCATGATTGGATCTTAAGATATCCCACCTGATTTTTTTGGATACCCTATCTTATAGAGCTTAGTTATTTTGGTTGATTATAAATTATTTTTTTTTAGAGCCTTGAGATAAGCTAGTATGAGAGTCATTTTTTTTTCTGAAGCCTAGAATAAGTTGAGTCAATTAGAATTGATGCATATAAGATTTGAATTCTTATTAGATGTTACTCTATGTAAGAGCTCTATATAGTGGATGATCGTTCATACTCAATATACGTCATAGCGTACACACATGAGAGACATACCTTAACAACCGATATTTTCAAGTTATTAAGTGTAACTATGTATTCACAATTTTATTAGGATGTTTTTCATGTTTTGTATAGCATCACGGATGGTCTAATCAATCCGTGAATGTCCATGTCAGTAGATGATTTTCTTATATATATGTAAATTCTAAAGATTGTAAATATTTTTAGTTTCATCTTGTTGTCATTATTATTGCTCTTATGTTGATGGTACAAGTTGGATCATTTATGGTATGGGACGTAGATGAGCCTAACTTGTACAATTATGTACGAAATTGTTTGATGTGATTGTTTTTGTTATTGTCAATGTTTGCATTGTATTAGTTGGACCGCCTATGGTATGGGACGTAGGTGGGCTGACTTATGCAATTTGTTGCTTGTTATGTCTTTGTTTGTTCTGTACAAACTGAATCACCCATGGTATGGGACATGGGTGAGCGTGACTTGTATATTTCCGTTGTATTATTTGTCATTGCTTATGCTGTATGAGTTATAACACCTATGATGTGAAACATGGGTGGATTTGACCTACACATTTAATTTTTGTAAATGATTTTTGTCATTGTTGGTGATGTATAAGTTCATCCACCTGTGATTTGGGTCACTATTAGAGTGGCGCAGCGGAAGAATTGTGGATCTGATTTATATGGTTATTTTGTTGTATGATAGTTGTCTGTATTGATATTTGTTGAAACTTCAATGCAAATCATTGATAGTTTTGCTTGTGCATTCGATTGAATATTGTTTGTGGGGTATAAGTTAGAATCTTATACCATTTTTCACATTATTGAGCTTGTTGAGTATGAGTCAGACCTATAAGCTGACTTATACAATTATTGTATGGATGTACATTTGTTTGATTGTTTGTGGGGTATAAGTGGGATTCTTATACTATTTTCTATATTATTGCTCTTGTTAGGTATTACACAGACGTGTAAACCTACTGCTGTAATGATTGTATTGATGTTGTTATGACTTAGAATTGTAAGACTACTCTTACAACTATTGGTTTGATGATTGTTATTATTGAATGTTATATATCTTTCTTTTTGTGTTCTCCCTTGAATTTAGAGGACTAAATTCCATTAAGGGGGGAAGAATGTAACATTTCGGTATTTTTCGGCCTTATATATTTATTTAAATATATAATGGAAATTTTAAAATTTGATTTTTTTATATTTCATTTTTCAGATTTGGCGGTGGGCCCAAATGGGTCCAATTTGATTTATAATTATGATAATTATAAATTGATGTTGAAATAATTATTTTATATTTTTCTTGTAGATCTTTATAGTGTTAAGATACTTTGGTTGAAATTTGGTGAGATTCGGAGTTCGAAAAATTTGATTTTTAGGCTTAGTGTCAAGTTATTGGGCCTAGGGATCTAGTTGCGAATCCAGAATACATTTTTATAGCCTTCTGGGACTTTTCTGTAAATCAGATAGGGATCTGTTTGTAAATCAGATAGGGACGTCATTGTAAACTGGAAACACTTCAGGGGTCGTTTTGTAATTTCGGTAAACCCCTTTAAATAACATGTTTGGGTTAGGGTTTTTCATCCAAATATCAGAAGTTATGAAGGATTGTGATGACCTAACCCTAGATGGAGATGGTGGGTGGTGTAACCGGATCTAAGGTGAGATATCATTCCCTATTGATTTTGTTAGTTTTAATTTATTTTTGTTAGGATATGATTACGTCAAGCAATTGTTTGGGGAAGAAGTTTGATGGATTAGGGTTAGGGTTTGATTGATTTAATTTAATGATTATTTGATTTGATTTTTATGGATCTCAAAGGAATTCTTAAGATCAAATTAGATTTATTAGTTTTGGGGATTTAATGGCCATTTTCGGGTTGATTTTATGCTTGACGTAATCGTGTTTTTGACTATGATAGAGTCGTTTCTGGAAAAAATGTATTTGACAAACAGAAATAGGTTTTGAAAAGAGCTTTCCAACGAATCATTAACCGTCCAATTCGGAGTTACGGATAGAAAGTTATGGTTTTTGAAAGATTTCTGTGCAGTTTATTGAAATTCAAATATTTAGCTTGATGACCAAGTTTGATGAATGTTAGAGATTTAGATGATCCCAAATTTGATGTTTAATGAAGTATAGTTTGTTTTGCGGGTTTTGATGATTTTATTGATCTTGAGAACTTAAATAAAATCTTAAATCGATAATTTGGTTTAGTGGGATCAATGAATATTGATTGGATATTGTTGTTATTTGGATGTAAATTGATTGGATTTGAGTTACTCGATCATGGAATTATAGTTGAGCCTTATTGGATTTGTTCAAATATTTTATTCGAGGATTGATCGATCATATGGGTCTTATGGAATAAATGAATATTGATTATCGGATCGGATCATTGTGAGTATATGAGTAGTCTAATATTTATTCGAAGTTGGGATTTTCATTAGGACTTTGAAGTGAGTTGTTGATTGTAGGTCTATAAGATATCGGCTTTTGGGATTATTGGACATAGTGCTGTTATAAGTTGGTTGTCAGTTGTTTGGGTCGTGATTGATTGTTTCTGATCTATTATTGTATAATTGTTATGCTAGGATCAACGTGCGAGTGTGTATCGTTGATGTTTGCGTGGACCGAAGGTGAGTAGGCCTATCGATTTATTTCGTGTGAACTTTTGCTCTATAACGTTGAATTTCCATATGCCAATCATATTTGTGTGATATTATGTGTCATCTATGCATTTATATTTTGATAAATTTGCATGATTTGGATATTTTCTTCATATTGATTAAATTGCATTTTTGTTGAATGAAGTTGCATGATTTAATTCATTCATCATGTCATTAAAATAGCATGAATTATGCTATTCATGTTTCAATAATTAACATAATACATTTATGATGCTTATGCTTTCGAAATAATATTTGGATTAAAGATTTTCATTTCGAGAGTTTTGGAAAAATTTAGGACTAGTGTAGACAACCTAGTCCTAGGAGATTTTAACAAGATGCATATCATGACATATTTTCTGGAATAAATCCCCCCGTAGTATTTCGCCTTTGGGGAGGAAGGTCTAGGACTCGAAGAGTCCCAAGATCGGTGAGGGGTGTGGTAAAGCATTCCTTGCAGCGGCAGATTCCTTTGTTTGGAGTCTGCAGCAACCGGGGCATCCTGTGCTGGTGTTCTCGTAGTGATGGCAGCGGCGACCCATCAGCGTCTTCTAGATCCGACGTCTCCTCGAGGGAGCTTTTTGAGCGATTTAGTCGCTTGGGGCTTGGCACACCTGTTTTGGGAACGGTTCTTCCGATTGAAAACCCTACCCGGTCATATTATTTAAGCTGCATGATTTCTATGACGTGGACCAAGGATTGGGCCACGTGATTGCATTAAAACTATATTTTATTAAGCTCATGAATTTAATTTGATTTTTTTTAAAGAAAATTCTTATTTTTTTATATATATAAATTTATATATATATATATAATGATATATTTTTTTAACTCTCATGATTTATCTGATGTGGGCCAATGATTTGGGCCACGTGTGCATTAAAATATTTTTTTAAAGTTTATAATTTTAAATTGATTTAATAAAATAAAATATTTATTAAATGAAATTCTGATTTTCATAAAACCTTATTTTTATATGTAACTATCATATGAAGTAATTTGTCAGTGGGTTTATTCACTGAGTTAAACACTCACCCTATTCCAAATGGCTGGTTGTTTTATAACCAGGTAGCTCATCTTTGGGATCAAGGCAAAATTTGAACCTTTCATACACTCCAAGGATCTTGAGGTAGCAATGTTTGGAGAATAAATAATAGTCGCAGCCGATTATTTGGATCTATTTTAGTTTAGATGGCTCCCACAGGGGTGGTTTAGTATGTCTTTCCATTCGAATATTTTATTTCTGTTAAACTCTGATATTTTGTAAGACAATTGGTGATTTAAAACCCTTTGATATTATTTACTTTATTGCCATCGTTTTTTTTAATTATATTTATATTATATTGGTATCATTCATTTAAAAAAAAAAAAGAGTTACAAACTTTGGTCTTGTAATTGGATTAAATTTAGTAGCGACCCGTTTACCGTCCGATAAGCGGTTAGGTAAATGTGGGGCGTTATACAGCATTTTGTTTTTACTCCCACATCATTTCCTGACCCGGACGGCCATTTTCGGCCCAAAACAACGATTTTCGACCCAATTTTCTTTTTTCTACCCGAATAACATTTTCTTGGACCCAAGCAGCACTTCCCAGGTCAGAAAATCGCTTTTCGACCCGAACATCATTTTACAACCCAGATGGCATTTTGTCGACCCGAACATCATTTTACAAACCAAATAGCATTTTATGAATAAACCACGACCCAAATACCATTTTTTTCGACCAAAACAACATTTTTTTACCCGAACAGCATTCTGAAACCCAAATCGCATCATCGACGCAAAGACGACCTAAACATCATTTTTTCGGGCAAAAGAGCACTTTCCAGACCAGAAAATAATTTTTCCACCCAAAAACAGCATTCCGTCTGCCTGAATACCATTTTTGAACCAAAGACAGCTTTTTTCAGCTAGGACACTACCCGGACACCATATTTTCGACCGAAACAGCATTTTCTGGAACAAGCCGGATATTGTGGCCAAATCGCATTTTCCACTAAAAAAAACGTCATTTTTTCGACCAAAACAGCGTTTTCAGAATTCCAACACCATTTTTTCGAGCAAAAAACATTTTCTACACTCCAAACCACAATTTTTCCATCCAAATAACAATTTTAAACCCGAACAACATTTTTCAACAGTAACTGCATTTTTCTACAACCCAAACATAAAAATCATCTTTCGATCGAAACGTGACCCAAACTGCACTTTTTCAACGCAAACAGAACATTTCGACCAAACCAAATTTTTTGACCCAAACACCATTTTTCTACCCGGACATCATTTTTAAAACCCAAAACACAATTCACAGAAAAATAAACATTTTTTCAACCCAAAGAGCATTTTTCCACCCAAACAATATATTTCGGCCCAAACTTGACCCAAAGATCATTTTTGGACCCGAACAACATTTCTAAACCCAAACTGCATTTTTCCACGCAAAATACATTTCTCGTCCCTAACTCGACACAAACACCATTATTTCGGCCAAAACAACATTTTTCGACCCAGGCACGACCCGAAACACATTTTTTGACCCTGACACCTCTCATTTTTGCCCAAGCAGCCTTTCGTTGATGCAAACTAAAATTTTCGAACGAGAAACCCTATTCCTTCAACGCGATACGCAATTTTCGACCCAAACGCCATTTTTTCGACTGAAATGGATTTTTTCGATCCGAAGAAGACCAGAACGTCATTTTTCTCCCCAAACTGGATATTTCAGCCCAAGGAAGATTTTTTTGACCCAAACAACATTTTTTCGATGCGTACACCATCTTTTTGTACGCGAACAGCACCCCTCGACCCAAAAGGCAATTTTCGAAGCGGAAAGCATTTTTCGATCCAATCACAACCAAAACTGCACTTTTTCAACCCAATCTGCCCCAAAACGTCATTTTGAGACCGAAACAACAATTCTTAACCCAAACTGAATTTCGTCTGCCAAATAACATAGTTTCTCGACACAAATATACCCAGAAACCAATTTGTTTGTTCCCCCGCCTAAAACACCATGTTCTCAAGCTAAATGTCATATTTTGACGCAAGCAGCATTTTGTTTTTACTCCCACATCATTTCCTGACCCGGACGGCCATTTTCGGCCCAAAACAACGATTTTCGACCCAATTTTCTTTTTTCTACCCGAATAACATTTTCTTGGACCCAAGCAGCACTTCCCAGGTCAGAAAATCGCTTTTCGACCCGAACATCATTTTACAACCCAGATGGCATTTTGTCGACCCGAACATCATTTTACAAACCAAATAGCATTTTATGAATAAACCACGACCCAAATACCATTTTTTTCGACCAAAACAACATTTTTTACCCGAACAGCATTCTGAAACCCAAATCGCATCATCGACGCAAAGACGACTAAACATCATTTTTTCGGGCAAAAGAGCACTTTCCAGACCAGAAAATAATTTTTCCACCCAAAAACAGCATTCCGTCTGCCTGAATACCATTTTTCAACCAAAGACAGCTTTTTTCAGCTAGAACACTACCCGACACCATATTTTCGACCGAAACAGCATTTTCTGGAACAAGCCGGATATTGTGGCCAAATCGCATTTTCCACTAAAAAAAACGTCATTTTTTCGACCAAAACAGCGTTTTCAGAATTCCAACACCATTTTTTCGAGCAAAAAACATTTTCTACACTCCAAACCACAATTTTTCCATCCAAATAACAATTTTAAACCCGAACAACATTTTCAACAGTAACTGCATTTTCTACAACCCAAACATAAAAATCATCTTTCGATCGAAACGTGACCCAAACTGCACTTTTTCAACGCAAACAGAACATTTCGACCAAACCAAATTTTTTGACCCAAACACCATTTTTCTACCCGGACATCATTTTTAAAACCCAAAACACAATCACAGAAAAATAAACATTTTTTCAACCCAAAGAGCATTTTTCCACCCAAACAATATATTTCGGCCCAAACTTGACCCAAAGATCATTTTTGGACCCGAACAACATTTCTAAACCCAAACTGCATTTTTCCACGCAAAATACATTTCTCGTCCCTAACTCGACACAAACACCATTATTTCGGCCAAAACAACATTTTTCGACCCAGGCACGACCCAAAACACATTTTTGACCCTGACACCTCTCATTTTTGCCCAAGCAGCCTTTCTTGATGCAAACTAAAATTTTCGAACGAGAAACCCTATTCCTTCAACGCGATACGCAATTTTCGACCCAAACGCCATTTTTTCGACTGAAATGGATTTTTTCGATCCAAAGAAGACCAGAACGTCATTTTTCTCCCTAAACTGGATATTTCAGCCCAAGGAAGATTTTTTTGACCCAAACAACATTTTTTCGATGCGTACACCATCTTTTTGTACGCGAACAGCACCCCTCGACCCAAAAGGCAATTTTCGAAGCGGAAAGCATTTTTCGATCCAATCACAACCAAAACTGCACTTTTTCAACCCAATCTGCCCCAAAACGTCATTTTGAGACCGAAACAACAATTCTTAACCCAAACTGAATTTCGTCTGCCAAATAACATAGTTTCTCGACACAAATATACCCAGAAACCAATTTGTTTGTTCCCCCGCCTAAAACACCATGTTCTCAAGCTAAATGTCATATTTTGACGCAAGCAGCATTTTGTTTTTACTCCCACATCATTTCCTGACCCGGACGGCCATTTTCGGCCCAAAACAACGATTTTCGACCCAATTTTCTTTTTTCTACCCGAATAACATTTTCTTGGACCCAAGCAGCACTTCCCAGGTCAGAAAATCGCTTTTCGACCCGAACATCATTTTACAACCCAGATGGCATTTTGTCGACCCGAACATCATTTTACAAACCAAATAGCATTTTATGAATAAACCACGACCCAAATACCATTTTTTTCGACCAAAACAACATTTTTTACCCGAACAGCATTCTGAAACCCAAATCGCATCATCGACGCAAAGACGACTAAACATCATTTTTTCGGGCAAAAGAGCACTTTCCAGACCAGAAAATAATTTTTCCACCCAAAAACAGCATTCCGTCTGCCTGAATACCATTTTTCAACCAAAGACAGCTTTTTTCAGCTAGAACACTACCCGACACCATATTTTCGACCGAAACAGCATTTTCTGGAACAAGCCGGATATTGTGGCCAAATCGCATTTTCCACTAAAAAAACGTCATTTTTTCGACCAAAACAGCGTTTTCAGAATTCCAACACCATTTTTTCGAGCAAAAAACATTTTCTACACTCCAAACCACAATTTTTCCATCCAAATAACAATTTTAAACCCGAACAACATTTTTCAACAGTAACTGCATTTTCTACAACCCAAACATAAAAATCATCTTTCGATCGAAACGTGACCCAAACTGCACTTTTTCAACGCAAACAGAACATTTCGACCAAACCAAATTTTTTGACCCAAACACCATTTTTCTACCCGGACATCATTTTTAAAACCCAAAACACAATCACAGAAAAATAAACATTTTTTCAACCCAAAGAGCATTTTTCCACCCAAACAATATATTTCGGCCCAAACTTGACCCAAAGATCATTTTTGGACCCGAACAACATTTCTAACCCAAACTGCATTTTTCCACGCAAAATACATTTCTCGTCCCTAACTCGACACAAACACCATTATTTCGGCCAAAACAACATTTTTCGACCCAGGCACGACCCAAAACACATTTTTGACCCTGACACCTCTCATTTTTGCCCAAGCAGCCTTTCTTGATGCAAACTAAAATTTTCGAACGAGAAACCCTATTCCTTCAACGCGATACGCAATTTTCGACCCAAACGCCATTTTTTCGACTGAAATGGATTTTTTCGATCCAAAGAAGACCAGAACGTCATTTTTCTCCCTAAACTGGATATTTCAGCCCAAGGAAGATTTTTTTGACCCAAACAACATTTTTTCGATGCGTACACCATCTTTTTGTACGCGAACAGCACCCCTCGACCCAAAAGGCAATTTTCGAAGCGGAAAGCATTTTTCGATCCAATCACAACCAAAACTGCACTTTTTCAACCCAATCTGCCCCAAAACGTCATTTTGAGACCGAAACAACAATTCTTAACCCAAACTGAATTTCGTCTGCCAAATAACATAGTTTCTCGACACAAATATACCCAGAAACCAATTTGTTTGTTCCCCCGCCTAAAACACCATGTTCTCAAGCTAAATGTCATATTTTGACGCAAGCAGCATTTTGTTTTTACTCCCACATCATTTCCTGACCCGGACGGCCATTTTCGGCCCAAAACAACGATTTTCGACCCAATTTTCTTTTTTCTACCCGAATAACATTTTCTTGGACCCAAGCAGCACTTCCCAGGTCAGAAAATCGCTTTTCGACCCGAACATCATTTTACAACCCAGATGGCATTTTGTCGACCCGAACATCATTTTACAAACCAAATAGCATTTTATGAATAAACCACGACCCAAATACCATTTTTTTCGACCAAAACAACATTTTTTACCCGAACAGCATTCTGAAACCCAAATCGCATCATCGACGCAAAGACGACCTAAACATCATTTTTTCGGGCAAAAGAGCACTTTCCAGACCAGAAAATAATTTTTCCACCCAAAAACAGCATTCCGTCTGCCTGAATACCATTTTTCAACCAAAGACAGCTTTTTTCAGCTAGAACACTACCCGACACCATATTTTCGACCGAAACAGCATTTTCTGGAACAAGCCGGATATTGTGGCCAAATCGCATTTTCCACTAAAAAAACGTCATTTTTTCGACCAAAACAGCGTTTTCAGAATTCCAACACCATTTTTTCGAGCAAAAAACATTTTCTACACTCCAAACCACAATTTTTCCATCCAAATAACAATTTTAAACCCGAACAACATTTTTCAACAGTAACTGCATTTTCTACAACCCAAACATAAAAATCATCTTTCGATCGAAACGTGACCCAAACTGCACTTTTTCAACGCAAACAGAACATTTCGACCAAACCAAATTTTTTGACCCAAACACCATTTTTCTACCCGGACATCATTTTTAAAACCCAAAACACAATCACAGAAAAATAAACATTTTTTCAACCCAAAGAGCATTTTTCCACCCAAACAATATATTTCGGCCCAAACTTGACCCAAAGATCATTTTTGGACCCGAACAACATTTCTAACCCAAACTGCATTTTTCCACGCAAAATACATTTCTCGTCCCTAACTCGACACAAACACCATTATTTCGGCCAAAACAACATTTTTCGACCCAGGCACGACCCAAAACACATTTTTGACCCTGACACCTCTCATTTTTGCCCAAGCAGCCTTTCTTGATGCAAACTAAAATTTTCGAACGAGAAACCCTATTCCTTCAACGCGATACGCAATTTTCGACCCAAACGCCATTTTTTCGACTGAAATGGATTTTTTCGATCCAAAGAAGACCAGAACGTCATTTTTCTCCCTAAACTGGATATTTCAGCCCAAGGAAGATTTTTTTGACCCAAACAACATTTTTTCGATGCGTACACCATCTTTTTGTACGCGAACAGCACCCCTCGACCCAAAAGGCAATTTTCGAAGCGGAAAGCATTTTTCGATCCAATCACAACCAAAACTGCACTTTTTCAACCCAATCTGCCCCAAAACGTCATTTTGAGACCGAAACAACAATTCTTAACCCAAACTGAATTTCGTCTGCCAAATAACATAGTTTCTCGACACAAATATACCCAGAAACCAATTTGTTTGTTCCCCCCTAAAACACCATGTTCTCAAGCTAAATGTCATATTTTGACGCAAGCAGCATTTTGTTTTTACTCCCACATCATTTCCTGACCCGGACGGCCATTTTCGGCCCAAAACAACGATTTTCGACCCAATTTTCTTTTTTCTACCCGAATAACATTTTCTTGGACCCAAGCAGCACTTCCCAGGTCAGAAAATCGCTTTTCGACCCGAACATCATTTTACAACCCAGATGGCATTTTGTCGACCCGAACATCATTTTACAAACCAAATAGCATTTTATGAATAAACCACGACCCAAATACCATTTTTTTCGACCAAAACAACATTTTTTACCCGAACAGCATTCTGAAACCCAAATCGCATCATCGACGCAAAGACGACCTAAACATCATTTTTTCGGGCAAAAGAGCACTTTCCAGACCAGAAAATAATTTTTCCACCCAAAAACAGCATTCCGTCTGCCTGAATACCATTTTTCAACCAAAGACAGCTTTTTTCAGCTAGAACACTACCCGACACCATATTTTCGACCGAAACAGCATTTTCTGGAACAAGCCGGATATTGTGGCCAAATCGCATTTTCCACTAAAAAAAACGTCATTTTTTCGACCAAAACAGCGTTTTCAGAATTCCAACACCATTTTTTCGAGCAAAAAACATTTTCTACACTCCAAACCACAATTTTTCCATCCAAATAACAATTTTAAACCCGAACAACATTTTTCAACAGTAACTGCATTTTCTACAACCCAAACATAAAAATCATCTTTCGATCGAAACGTGACCCAAACTGCACTTTTTCAACGCAAACAGAACATTTCGACCAAACCAAATTTTTTGACCCAAACACCATTTTTCTACCCGGACATCATTTTTAAAACCCAAAACAGCATTTTTCAACCCAAAGAGCATTTTTCCACCCAAACAATATATTTCGGCCCAAACTTGACCCAAAGATCATTTTTGGACCCGAACAACATTTCTAACCCAAACTGCATTTTTCCACGCAAAATACATTTCTCGTCCCTAACTCGACACAAACACCATTATTTCGGCCAAAACAACATTTTTCGACCCAGGCACGACCCAAAACACATTTTTGACCCTGACACCTCTCATTTTTGCCCAAGCAGCCTTTCTTTGATGCAAACTAAAATTTTCGAACGAGAAACCCTATTCCTTCAACGCGATACGCAATTTTCGACCCAAACGCCATTTTTTCGACTGAAATGGATTTTTTCGATCCAAAGAAGACCAGAACGTCATTTTTCTCCCTAAACTGGATATTTCAGCCCAAGGAAGATTTTTTTGACCCAAACAACATTTTTTCGATGCGTACACCATCTTTTTGTACGCGAACAGCACCCCTCGACCCAAAAGGCAATTTTCGAAGCGGAAAGCATTTTTCGATCCAATCACAACCAAAACTGCACTTTTTCAACCCAATCTGCCCCAAAACGTCATTTTGAGACCGAAACAACAA
>JAUJYO010001303.1:0-24113 GCA_030737845.1 Acorus calamus | reverse complement strand
ATGGTGTTTGGTTGAAGTCAAATATAAGCATTTATTTTTCCTCATTCAGATAAAAGAACCCATCAGAATTAAGTGGAATCCTGACACTTATTTTTCCGCAGTCGCCAATCACCTTTTTACGCCGATGTGAAATGACCCTTCTACCCTTGCTACTTACCCCGAATTACGACTGGTATATAAGGTTGTTTTCGACCGCCTCTCTCTCTCCTAACCCGCTCTGCTTCGGCTTCAAAGAACAAAGAAAGGGATCGACTGATGAAACCCTAATTGGCGAGCCAACGCGGATGCGACGAGGGCGGCGGCGGCCGCAGCGGAGAGCCGCCGCCGGCTGTCATGCCGTTCTCGAGGTTGTTCGCCTGCGCCGACCGGATCGACTGGGTGCTCATGGCCGTTGGAGCGGTGGCTGCGGCAGCTCATGGGGCGGCGCTCGTTGTTTACCATAACTACTTCGGGAAGGTCGTCAACCTTCTCAGCTTGCACAGATTCGACGAGAAGGTGTTTGATGAGCTCAAAAAGGTGAGTGGGTCTCATTCGTTTTTTGTGGAAATTCCAGAGTTGTAATTGATCGATGTGGGTGTTGATTCTGAATTACACGGACGAGTTTTTTCTGCTGCCCTAGAAATTTTCGATGTGTATTAGCTACAGTGGAGATGCGAGGGTTTGATCATCTTTTTCACCATATGTTTCCATTCTTCTCCCAATTTATTGTGTTCAGTTGGGGAGCTGTTATGGTAAGTTTAGATGTAATTGAATTCCCAAGTCATGGGAAGTTTGGTGTTTGGCGTGTATTCTCTACTCTACTTGTTTGATTCTTTAAAATATGGTCTTTGTAGGCAAAAGATTGTTCTATGTAATTGGGAATGCTTGTTTAAATGTTTGTGTGTTCTTCCACTGAACTCTCCGTTCATGCTTATATTCTTCAGATCTGTTGATCTAATGTGTATGATAGTTGATAATGTATTCCTTGTGCACATTAGTTGAGGAAGTTTTTCCTTGTGCACATTAGTTGAGGAAATGAGGTTGATAATTGTGTATATGTTTTAGCTGATGTTCAATAAGGTGGCATATAGCCTTTCTGCTCAGGTATATATATTTTTGAAAAATGTACATAGCTACAACTAGGCACTTTATGCTAAGCTAGAATAGGTGGATAGATTTGTCTGTAATGGCTGAAACAGTGATGATGTCCAGAGATTGATTTGGAAGCCATTAGAGAGGGTTTTGAATGAGTTATTGTTTCTTTCTTTTTCTTGTGTTAATTCTTTGGTTGGATGATTTGATTGTGGAGAGGCAGAGAGTAGGACCTGATGAGGCTTGTTTTGATAGGATTGAAAATATGCAGCATCTGTAATCTTTTTTTTGTTTGATTTTGTGCAACTATGTTTTTTTTTTTGTAAACAAAAAACACACTTCCTCTTGCAGAAGTTTATCTGTGATCTTTATTAAAATGGGTTTTGATTTCATATAATGGTCTTTTTGGTTTCATATACATATGTTCATTACAAGCACTAACATATATCAATTTACATGACCATGGTTTTTTTATATAATACATATGTCATTCATCTGGAATTTGACAAATATTTAGCATGCCTGTATTGCATGGAGGGTAGATGTCGCATGGTTTTACATATTTGAATTTAGATTCTAGTGTTAGAAATGTCAAAACTTGCTTGTTACATAGGATGCTAAATGCTCCACAAGGACGACATTGTTTTCAACAGTTCAATATTGATATCCTTTTTTTTTCAAACAGAGGAAATGGTTGAGCCCTGGTTTGAAGTCTTTAATTATCAATGGACAACCATGAGATATCTGATGACATAGAACCATTCAATTGCTTGTATGCAGGACCACTGGTTTATTTTTATTTTTTTCAAAATCCAAACTTGGTTTTACTGCTTTGGTTGATCTGCAATTGATGATTATATGTTTTGTCACGGTTCATTGAAAATGCTGGATCTTTAAATAGGTGTATGTTTGAAAAAGATAGTTGTGACATCTACATATTTCCCATTCCTTACCTTGGTCACTCTGCCTTAACATTCCATTTTCTTTTAAGGTCCTCACATCCACTCTCTATGTTCTATCAATATAGCCCCTGAATGCTACTCATGCTTGCTTATGTATTATGTGGATTGTGTTTGTGATTTTGTTTTTGCTTGTACTCGTAGCCATCAAATAATTATAGAAGTTGAGTTATAACACGAAATACTATTATTTATCTATTTACTCTCCTTAGGAATTTTTTTCTTTTTTGAATTGGGGAATGTTGTAATATTCACTACAAATTTTATTGTAGCAAGATATGATATGCAGCTCTTAACACGAAAATTGTGGTTGATGTATTTTTAACATCTTAAAAAAGAATAATCTTTAATATCTAAAAAAAATATATGTTTTTTTCCATTTCAACCAAACATCAAAATAACATTCAGCACTTATAAAATTGACCAAAATACCCTTCCAATAATCACATAAGTTAACTGGTTAACCAAACACACTTATTTAAAATATTGCTTAATATTTTTCATTGAACCAAACGCTTTTTTTTTTAAACTCTTAAAGATTATCATCCTTCCTCTTTCTGCACTTAACAATCAGCACTTAAAATCCGCTTTCCGCCGCTGCCAAACAGCACCTTACTAAGTATATATGCTATTGTGACTTACTAAGGTGCTGTTTGGCAGCAGCGGAAAGCGGATTTTAAGTGCTGATTGTTAAGTGCAGAAAGAGGAAGGATGATAATCTTTAAGAGTTTAGGAAAAAAAAGCGTTTGGTTCAATGAAAAATATTAAGCAGTATTTTAAATAAGTGTGTTTGGTTAACCAGTTGACTTATGTGATTATTGGAAGGGTATTTTGGTCCATTTTATAAGTGCTGAATGTTATTTTGATGTTTGGTTGGTGTGGAGAAAACATATTTTTTTGGAGATATTGAAAATTATTATTTTTTAACATGTTAAAAATATCAGTCCCACAATTTTCTTTGAAGAGCAAAAATAATATAGTGTCTAGATACTCACATGTTTAATCTGTTGAAAACTCTGATATTTACATATTTCCACCTATTTCATAAAATTACAAAGATTCCTCACTTGGACTGTAAACACATCGCAATGCCTTAATTAAAATTCAAATACATAATAACAAAAAATTGGGATGGGCCCCTTTTGTAAGAGTTTGACAGTTACATAAATTGTATCAAAATGCCTGAATAGAAATGTTTTTTTTTTAACATATAAAGTCCACATATACATCATATAGTCAATTAATTTCATTGATATGTCATAATAAGCAGTACTGTTCGGATTTCAACACTCCCACATATAAGGTTTTCTGAAACCTGTTACAAAATTGACTGCTACATAGAGATATTTATAATGTTACAGATATGCATGGGCTAATAGACATTCTACATTTACTTGATAGCTAGGATCAAAAGCAAAACAAAGATAACAAACACCAACAACATTATACAAAAACATGCACAACATCCAAAAATCATTAAACCCATTGGCCGTGGTCCTCCATTGTCCTTCTCCACCTTCCTAATGATTTGCGGTTGGTTATCTTGAAATTCTCCCATCCTGGACACTGTATCTGCCCACATGAAAGAGGCACGGTGGTCCTGCATCCAACCAAATATACAAATTAATATGGAAACAGAAAAATTTCAATCAACCTATATTTTAAACAGTGAAGACCAGTGCACTTATTAGAACACGTACCAATCTCGCAGGGCACCTAAAGAACCACCGCCCATAGTTCTTATCTGTCCGTGCCATATGAACAGTCATTGGTCCTCGACCACAGGCACAATGAATCTCAGAATGAGCGTTCTTCATGCTGTCAAAAATATATCTGCATCATACATATAGCATTATAATTTACATACATTACTAGGGATTCAACAATAGAAACATCAACGCCTAGACACTAGCAGACTAGCAATCCCATCCCGCACTCGATTCATTTCTTGTTGATCGTTCTCAGGTCGGACTTGTGGGAACAACTGCTCAGTGGAACGATCCTCATCCACTGTGGTACACCCAAATTGCTCGAACAGACTGTCATGTAAATTTTTCTTTCTGATAAAATTATGAACAGCCATAGTTGCGGGAACCAGGCGTACTTGGACATCAAATGGATATGATGCCATCCTCTTCAGAATAGGAAAGCGCGCCTTCCACACACCAAATGTGCGCTCAATCACATTGCGCAACGATGAGTGCAACTGATTGAACACCTCTTCTTTGTTTTGAGGTGTTGCACGACCCCTATAATCGCCCAGCCAATACCTGACGTTCCGATAGGGTGCAAGAAATCCCCTTTTATTTGTATATCCAGCATCTACTAGATAATATTTTCTTGGAGGGGGCAATGGGAACAATTTTGCAGGGTCTCTAATGGTCTCCGATAGGATACGCGAATCATGGGCAGTTCCTTCCCACCCTGCCACTACATAAGTAAATAGCATGTCAAAAGAACACACGGCAAGCACATTTTGCATGCAATCCCCTTTTCGACCCCTGTATGGCACTTGGTTATCCCGATTTATGATGGCATGCACCAGAGTTCCATCCAGCGCGCCGATGCAATCCTATATAAACATGTTACTAACCCATATGAGTTCGCCTTCAATAATGTCTATAACTGGTTTAAAATAATAACAAAATTACACCCACAATGAAACGAAGTTGCTCGTACCTTGAATGCGGGGTAAAATCTTGAACTATTCAATATTTGATCAGGTGTTTGAGACAAATCAGGTGGTTGGATATTTCGTTCACTCAATTTTAAACAAGCCTTTAGGACCTTCCTAAAATATTGGGATATGGTCTCTCCGGAGTGTTGGAAGCGGTCCTGACAAACTCTGTTCCTCGCATTATGTCCAACAATTAGTAGGAAGATACCCAGTTGTTCTTCAACTTTGACGTTATTTGTGTCTTTCAACCATCTTTCATCTCGAAATTCTTTAACCAATGCCTTGAACACTTCCTGTTCCATGCGAAATAAATCAAGACACGGGCGTGGGTGTCCATCAAGTATCGCATCCATATATGCCTCCCCACTCAATCTAGAATCATGAACTACCCTTCGTGCCCATTGTTGATCAACATGATCCTGTATGAAATACATCACCAACATAACTAGCATCTCATGTTCTGAACCCATTCCTAAAACACACATAAACAAAAACGTGGCAGTTCACCTTCATTAGATTTCTTCCCTACACGAACATAAACAATCCATAGTTTACATGCCTATTCAAATATAATCATCCATACATTAAACATGAACATAATCATCCATACATCACCTAACATAAACATAAATAGCAAAATAGTAACATAAACTGCTTACATAAGTTTGAATCATCCACACAGAAAGCAAAGTATCAGACATACACATCCATGAAACAACACATAGAGACACCTATTTATTGAACATTGAACGCAGTAGTGCAATCCTCGCACTGGGCCTGTTCTCCAACATCCAAATCCTGCGTTGCTCATCAACCAAAAAGAAGCGAAGGGCGAGCACATAGAGCTCAGAATCAGGGTCAATCTCAGGCATCTGTTGGAGGGAGGCAAAACATTCTTCGCTTGTGGGTGGGGGTGGCTCATAGTGAGCATGCGCACCATGGGAAAGCGCGCTTGCCTGGCTGGTAGCGGAGGCTGCAATCCGATCAAGCACTCCATCGATCTTCTCCACAAATTCACTAGAAACTGACTTTCTCTTCGACCTTGGAGGACAATGACGTTTGCGTCTCATTGAGGATATGGGCTCATCCAAATTGTCCTCAGACTCAACAAGAACAGGGTCAGGCATTGGGGTTTCTGGAACACTCGAGGGGGATGCTGTGGGGAAGGGGTTCTGGGACGTGGAAGCAAAGTTACCATCGTCATCTAAAAGGGAGTCCCCAGTGGCCGGAGTGAAAGCGTGCTCCCCTGTGGCCGTGACCCCCCCAAACAGTTGTTCCATCTCATCAGCATGAGGAAGGGGTTTGTATCTGAACTGTTTCACCTCGGGATTAGCCTGTACACCCAAATTTTTTGCATTTAGTATGTATTTCTGAAGCATTTGCTAACCTATCAATGATTAAAGATTACCTTAATCTGCTCATCCCATCTCTCCTGGTCCATCTGCACTGTTTGTCCAGGGGCAACCTCTCCTATGCCTGTTATGGAAATCAATTTCTTCCAAGCATTCCATTGTTTCCTCAGCATGTCCCAGTAATTTTTAAATTGCCTCTGATCGTAATTTGTCAGATTCTGTTTATTAAACTCTTCCCTCACCTTCTTCCATGCCGATGTTTTTAAGTTTGAACCAGGCCGACCACCTAATTTGACTTGCTCTAAACATAAGTCAATGAATAATTTTTTCATATCTGGACTCCATGAAGCCCTACCACATCTCGACTCCATATTCTACCTTACAAAATAAAAATGGTATGAGTTTCAATCCAATATCAAACTTTAATTTCTTTAGTGCACACATATATATAGGGAGAATGTGAAAATGATGAAAACAAAGCTGTTAACCACTCTCCCATTTATTATAAGAAATTGACTATCTTCCATATCCCAAACCTACCAAAATCATGACGTCTAAAACATTAATTTGATTTTCATCAGCCACAACAAACAACAAAAAACGTGTATAAAAATTCATCACCCTGTGTTAAGCATGCCCATCAGAAGTACATAATCTAGTTATTGTGAAGTTACCAGCGAAATATTTACTGACAGCATGAAAACTATGCACAGAACAACACTGATGAGCTATTTCAGTGTGAACGATAGTGTCCTTGAGATTTCAACAATGATTCAGAGAGCATAAGTAAAATGAAAAAAAAGTATCAACATAACAATGAAAAGATGCTTAACCTCCCTTAAACATAAGAACTTTCAGCTATTATACAATAGATGCCCCACCAGTCCACAAGAAATCTATTGAATTTCATATTTGAAAATGATTGAGATTTCTAAAAGATGTGTTGATATGGTAGGGTGGACATATTTTTAAAGTCTACCTACAAATTTGTCCTGATCTAATATACATCATTTAGGAACATGAAACTATGATAAATTTTTTTTCTGTCCAACAGTCAGTCTTTGACAAGTGATGGGATTAATACCAAGTGTCAATGAATCAACTCATGTACCCCAAATACTAGAGATTGGGTGGATCTAGTAGGTGAGCTACTTGGTTAGTTTAAATTAATTATCAACCAAACTTTTGCCTGTTCTTTTTTGGGTGGGTAGGGGTGAAGGGGGGTGTTTCTAAATCCTTATATTGACCTGTCTATAGATGCATTATTATATGTAACATGTTAATCCATCATAGTTAAACTAAGGTGCCAACAATTTCAAGCATCAATCTTTTTTAACTCCCAAGATTCCACTGATCATTAGCAAACCATAAACTTATTCATTTCAAATAGTTTTCCTCTAACATAAGTACCTTTTTCATGTGTGAACCATCCATGAAGAGGTAGTAAGAATCCTAAAATCTGACCAAACCTATCAATTTGTGATTTTAATGCTCATGTTGGTATTTAAAAAAAAACATATGCCTGAATAAATAGATCAATATATAAACAACACCATTCAAAATACAGCAACTCAACAATCATAACAGATGAAATAATGGCATCACATGGTGTTACACCTATTAATCCATGTAACCCAATAATAGTACCTAAGACTATCCCACCTTTCTTGGTTCAAGGGACCCAAAGAGAACCTGTTCTTTTTTGAAACACAGAATACTACATTAATGTATTATATAAAGGTCACAAATTACACAGTAACCAATGCCCTATCTTCTTCCCCACTAAATTTAATTTGAAATAATATGATAATCCTATTATAAAGATCACACACAAACCAATGCACCAAACATACCCGCCACCAATTCGGGATTCGTGAATACAAAGAAATAGAGGAACCAAAAATGAAAAGGTGGCAAGCAGTAGCTGTAGGAAGACAACCAATGGGTCCACCATGGATCTTTAGAAGATACTGTTAAGTACGGAAATAGAGGGAAATCTTATAATATTCTTTAAATTTTGGTAAGCTCTTTTCTAATGTCATACTGTAAATATGAAACACAAGATGATTTCACACAAAATGTTCAGGGCCCTGTAAAGTACTGATATAAAACAATTTCATAAAAATGAATGCAATTTGTTGGAACCAATTGTTAAAATGTTTTTTTTTCATAAAAGATCAGTTAACTAATACAGTTCCAAATTGATTTTTAAAAAATGCAATCAATGACAGTTTTGGATGTTGAATATATGTGTAAGAGCCAACGAAACAATTTTATAGAAAAACTGGTTGTCTCTTGTTATTTTTTTGAAGAAACTGTTTTTCAAAATTAGATTCCAATGGAAGCCAAGTCAAGTTTTTCATACAAAATATACTATCAGGGTCTGCTGTAGTTTATAAGTTTTCCATACACAAAACTAATGTTTAGTTGATCCTCATTAGCATGATTTTACTTTACTGGGCTGTTGAATCTCATACTTGTAATATATAACCCCCCCAATACACATTTTAACAGAATTTATAACAGGCCATGTATTCTTTGTTTATTTATTTGTTCATGGGCTGCTACTTTGGCAAGGAGATATCAGATTTCAATAGCATAATGGCCATGACTATGTTTCATTTAATAGGAGCACCTAATATACTCCAGACCCTATCCCAACTTCTCCCAACCTCTCCATTGGGTACAGCATATTGAAGAATGTTTTAAACTCAACTATCCAACAATTTTTTTGGCTATCTAAACATTTATTGATAATCCTATTAAAGCATATATACAATATAAAATTCACACTATCTATTGGGTAACATAAAAGCAATAGATTCATCCACATGAGAACTGGAAACATAGATATAGCACAAGTCCATGCATCACCAATCAATGCAATCATAATCTACACAACATATCACTTCAAAAATCAAGTTTTGCATTAAAAAAAAGCAATCAATCATCACACAATACAATAACAAAGTTAACAATTACATACATACACCCAAAAAAAGATGAACAAGAATTGTAGAAATAGAACTATAGAAGATATGAAGCAGCCAGTCAGTACTGTTCAAGAACGAAAGAGAAACAACATTACCTACTAAAAAAATCTATACAAGAAACTACAAGAACTGTATTTTTCTAAAAAAAAAAAAAAATATCAAATATTGAAATATATCCCAAATCAACCCAAAGCTGTCATGAAATGGATACAATGGATGAACTCCCAGAAAAACTCCCCATATACTATTTCAAAAGGTAACAATTGCTTTGATCATGTTTATTTGTGCGTTGTAAAATAGATTCATCCTGAAAAAGGTTTGTGGATGCTGATTGACAACTTCAGATAGAAACTACACCCTATTATGTGTTATACCATACCAAGAACCTCAGTGTAAGTCATATATTTTCCTTCAGTATAGAACCATGTCCTAGTCATGCTAGACTCCATTTGTGGAGTCAAAACTCTCAAACGCTGATAGGCTCAAACAACAATTAGTAAAACTAAAAGGGTAAAATTAATAATTGGAATATGCAGGAGTTATTGATTTTTCACAAAGCAAGTCTTTTAAAATGGAAGCAACTGAATATATTTATATATTAACACAACCACTGGGTCAATAATACCCCAAAGAATGCCCATTATAGAAGCCTGTGCAAAAATGAATCCACTAAGGTTGAACGTCATCAATTATCAAATGAAAATTATTATAACCTTCTCCCAAAACTTTCCCTATAAGTGATTTGGAAGTGGAAATATGGGAAAGAAGGAGCACTTTGGCAGAACAACTCAACATATCTGGACCACCTGAATAATCATCCAATGTGATAATCTCAGCCTCTAAATTACAATATCCTCCAGCCTAAGGTACTAAGTGGAGACCTATCTCATTAACAGTGCCACTAGTCTCTCTCTTCTTCCTTTTTGATGAAGATCATCACCTCTGGGTTGTGTTGCTCAAATCTCACAAAGTTAACTTTTTAAACATGGAAATTTTGATCAAAATTTCTTCTTATTCATGGCACTAGTTAATGAGATGAGCAAAAGCAATCAAGTTCCAGTAACAGCGATATCAAGTGAAGAACGCATTCCCATCTTATTTACATTCAAAGTCTTCCATGATCCAATCAAAGTCCAAAAATCAAAAGGGGAAAATTCATGCTAGGCTGGCTTTCTATTCAAGCCAAGTTGAGTTAAGACGTTAAACATAATAAAAATTGTTGGTCATGCTCCTTTGGGAAGTTTCATTAAAAACATTCATTCTTGTTACAGCAAAAACTGCAGAACAATTGAAATTATGTAGGTAGAATGTTGAAATCTTTAACACCACCATCAAACCCAACCCCAGCCCCAGCCCCCACCACCTCCTGTCGATTAACCCTATAGTTTCATTTCTACAAAACCATAAACATATTTTCATACAACATATCTGAATAAATACATGAAGGGAGGTCTTTTGGTGGGTTTTACCTAGATCATTTGTTGGGGACGAGATCCAATGTCACTATGAAGCAGATCGGAGTGTCGGACCCCCTGTTGGAGATGGTGAGAGGGATATCGGAGTGTATCCTCCCTATTCGTGAGGAGGAAGCAGATCAGATAACAAACATCATGCTCTTCTTGAAGGTTTAAGCAGATCGGGTGATCCCGGCCGTCTAGTCGTCCATGGTTTTGGTTTTCGGCGAAGGGAAAACCATAGCTCGACAGGGTTCGACGATTTTAGGGTTTCTTTGTCGCTGTTGTGTTTGGGTTGGTGATAATCAGTGCAGAAAAAACCAAGGAGAGAGAAGGCTCTCCACTGAAACTGTGGGTTTAATTACCCTATGTAATTACTGAACTTTAACAGGGGCAGTCTCGTCTTTTCACAGACGGATAAAATGTCTGAATGCGTTTACCGAGTATTTCAGTAGGGTCTGTGGCGCTGAAAATTTTCGCTCCAAAAAGTCTGAACGAGGTTTTATTGAGTGCTTATTAGAAGCCCAACCAAACAGGCTTAATACTGATTTTCAGTCTTAAACTGAATAAGCACTGAATATTGGTGCAACCAAACAGCCCCTAAGTATATATGCATTTCCAAGAAATAGAAGTGATTGGTTGTCTCAGACAATCATTGACTCCTAGGGGAAGCAGTGAAACCATTGCAGGGGGGGTCAATACCATGTCAGAGAAAACTGCATATAGAGTTTTCTATCCAGACATAATGACTCTCTGTTCCAAATTATCATGTGGATTGGGTATACAGATCATTTAGTCAATCTCAGAGAGTTGAAACCCAAACCCTAGATTTCAAAATAAAGACATACAAAGACAACATTATTATTTCAAAACCCTAGATTTCAAAACCCACATATAACTGTCAAGAAAGTTTTGAAAATGCAATTTTTCAGAGAGAGAGAGTGTAATGACTATGGTTTTTCCAAGTCGTTCTTAATTTTGTGCATTGTATCATATTCATATAAGGTTTTGAAGGACTTATATATCTCTAAATTCAGAAGTTAAGATATAGTTGGAATCCTTATTCTGTTAGGTTTCCAACGCTTTTTATAGTTCATAAATCGGATGAGTATCGATCAAGTTATAGGCCAAAATGTGTCAAGAGGTCGGGCAGAGGAATAGTGACGGCTCCATGGGGAGCCGTCGGTTTTCTAACGGATCCAATAGGAGCCGTCGGGGACCTGTCTGATGGATCATGGAGGAGCCATCGGGAGGCTATCTGATGGGTCCTGGGAGAGCCGTTGGGCACCTGTGTGACGGGTCTTAGAGGTGCCGTCGATCTGGGCGATTTTCGAATTCAAATTCAATCCGTTTTTTGAAAGAAACAATGGCATTGATTGTGGTTATTCTGGTTTGATGGTGTCATATTTTTGTCCCCACATATTTTCTGTTATTTAATCTCTCTTTTTCTCTCCCTTTTTCATTGAAACCCTAAAACCCTAAAAGTTCTTTTCTTCTTCTCTTCGGCACCATTGTTGTGGAGCTCGGGAAGGGGAGTTTAAGCGTGGTTAGATTCTTATTTACTATAAGGCTTGGATTTAGTTGCGAGTCGTTGGACCGAAGATTTAAAGACTTAGATTGGTGGATCTCGTATATCTGCGAACGAGGTCGTGATGTGAGAATGTTAGACTTGTTTGGTCGAGGGACTGATCAATTTCATTGGCATGTAGTTGGCCCATCTTCCTAAGTAACCATGTCTGTGTATCAAGTTGTATATATTTTATGTGTAAGTTATATCCAGAGAAATTGAGAGTATTGTGGAAATTTTAGATGTTATATTATTATAAATGTTGAAGTTCTTTTAGTATGATTTTGTATCTCTGGATAAAAGAAAAAGGAAAAGTAGAAATATGAGATTTGAGGATTCAAGGTAACGCAACCGGACTTCGCGCTTCAAAATGGAGTCGTGGGTTTGGGGGTGTTACAGAGAGAGGTTCATATCTCAAGATCTAAGGGGGGCCGCAGTGAGAGCCATAGGGTGGCCGCAGGGAGGCCACAGGGGGGGCTGCAGGGGAAGAGACAGATAGAATAAACCTGAGTCATGATAAAAAAATACACATTTAACAAAAATAATCCTACAAAAAAATTTGTAATTTATTTGTGTTATCCTTCATCACAACCATTTTTCATGTCCTTCAACGTAATTAGAACTACACTCAAAATATGAAAAACCTTAGATCTAAAAAAATAAAAGCCCAAGATCTAAAATAAATCTGATTTAAAAAAAAACATAGATCAGAAAGTGATTTTAAAAAGAGAAACTTAGACCTGAAAATGATTCTGAAAAAAAAAAACACTTTGAAAAAGTTCTTCACAGAGTGATTGCATGAAGAGGAGGGGTTGCAGCCTGTTGGGGGTCGTCGCCGCCCGAGGAGGAGATGCGGTGGGACTGGTGGTTGCAACAGGTGGTGGCGGCGAAGGGAAGGCCGCAGGGGGAGAGACAGAGAGGGATCGCTGCGCCGTTCCATCGGTTCAAAGCGACCATTTATGACAGGGCAATAATACAAGTCCCTCTTAAACCCTCGGGTGCCCTTCTCGAAACGACGTACCGTCGGTTAAGTCGACCTAACACCTGATGCCTCCACCTAGTGCTCCTCTCAAGGTGAGCTGCTTAATCAACCCCAACCTGAGATGAATCATTTCAATGTGACATAGGTTGCAGCCCGACATGTGGCGCCTCATACAAATTTTTTTTCACTCGACAGGAAGAGCTCCCAATCAAGTAAGAAAAAGGGGGCATCTGTGGGCGCCAAATTTTTAGGCTACTCAAAGCGGGCCGGGTCGTGGGTCCCATTGGATCCGACTGGGCAAAACAATGGCCCATCCGACCCGAGCCCGAACAGACTCAATCCGAAGGCCCATACCCGACCAATTACAACAGGTCAAGTATGTACTTATCCAATCATATATTGCCTTGATCTTACTAGATATATTGCATTAACTGATAATTATCAACATTTAAATTCAATCAATGCTAGTATATATCACCAAATGAAGTCATCATTGACTGTGTCAGGGTAGACCCGGACCCGCCCCGTTTGAGTGACAGGGTCTTTCGGGTCGGGTCCATATCGGGTCTCGGGTCCTTCGGGTCGGGTATTTTACGCCTTTTATCGAGTCGGGTCTGGGTCGACCCACGACCCGTTGACAGGCCTAGGTCAAACTCAAATAGCCCCTCATCTGGCTATGTTGCGCGAAGTGGCTTGAGCCCGAGGCGGTCGAACTCTAAATAGCCCCCTCGTCCGGCTATGTCGCGCGAAGCAGCTCAAGCTCGAGGCGGTCCAACTCTTATAGCCATCTCGTCTGGCTATGTCGCGCAAAGCGGCTCATGCCCGAAGTGGTCCGACTCTGATAGCCACCTCGTTTGGCCACGTCACACAAGTGACTCACGCCCCAGGTGGTCCGACTCTCATAGCCACCTCGTTCGGCCACATCACACAAGTGACTCACGCCCCAGGTGGTCCGACTCTCATAGCCACCTCGTTCGGCCACATCACACAAGTGACTCACGCCCCAGGTGGTCCGACTCTCATAGCCACCTCGTTCGGCCACGTCACACAAGTGACTCATGCCCCAGGTGGTCCGACTCTTATAGCCACCATATTCGGCCACGTCGCCCAAGCGACTTAGGCCCAAGGTGGTCCTACCCTTATAACCACCCCGCTCGGCCACGTCGGGCGATCAGCTCAAGCCCGAGGTAGTTCATTTCCCCAACGACCGTTCAGCTACATCCCACCACAGTGAGCCATGCCATGCTAACGCATCATCAATGTTCAAGCCTAAGGGGAGGGATGTGATCGCCCCGTTCGGCTACGTCATGTAAATGACTCATGCCCAAGGCGACTCACTCTTATGTCGCCCCGTTAGGCTACATCGTACAAACGACTCAAGCCCAAGGTGACTCACTCATGTTGCCCCGTTTGGCTACGTCGTACAAACGACTCAAGCCCAAGCCCGTTCGGCTATGCCGTACAAACGACTCAAGATGAAGGTGACCCACTCGAACATTACCCCGTTCGGCTAAGTCGTGCAAACGACCCAAGCCGAAGGCGGCCCACTCGAACATTGCCCCGTTCGGCTACGTCGTGCAAACGACCAAAGCCGAAGGCGACCCACTCGAACATTGCCCCATTCGGCTACGTCGTGCAAACGACCCAAGCCGAAGGCGACCCACTCTCATGTCGCCCTATTAGGCTACGTCGTACAAACGACTCAAGCCCAAGGCGACTCACTCACGTTGCCCCGTTCGGCTACGTCGTACAAACGACTCAAGCCCAAGCCCATTCAGCTACACCGTACAAACGACTCAAGCTAAAGGAGACCCACTCGAACATTGCCCCGTTCGGCTACGTCGTGCAAACGACCAAAGCGGAAGGCGACTCACTCTCATGTCGCCCCGTTAGGCTACGTCGTACAAACGACTCAAGCCCAAGGCGACTCACTCATATTGCCCCGTTCGCCTACGTCATACAAACGACTCGAGCCCATGGCGACCCGACTCACTCGTATCGCCCTGTTCGGCTACGTCATGCAAACGACACAAGCCCATGGCGACTCACTCTTACGTGATGCCATTTAGTTATGTCATGCAAATGACTCAAGCTTAAGGCGACTCGCTCGACCATGCTGTACAAACTACTCGAGCTCAAGGCAACTTAGAAGCCAATCTCTGAGAGCCACACCATCCGATGGTTCACGCTAGCAAGATCTATATCGACTCCCACATGGCGACGTCGCCCTTGCGGCCCGAGCCAGGGGGAAACATCTTATCCTGTAGGAGACGCCACCTTGAAGTTCATGCCTAAAAGACAACATATCACTCAGGGATATGTGATTTACGATTGATCTGTATTCCACGAACCTACGATGTGATGCCAAACAGTCGTTTCAAGCCAATGAAACGCCGCCCGAACCCCACATGACCACGCCGTTTTGATGGTTCAAGTCAGGGGAACAGACCGACCTCCACAAGGTGACGCCATCTTAGTGATTCAAGCCCGGAGGCAGCACATTGTCCGGTGGGTGATGCCATTGTCACGCCCACGACTCAAGTCCAACAAAAAGTGCATCATCAAAGGCCACGTCGCGCAAACGGCTCAAGCCTACCATGAGACAAACCTCTACAGGTTAACGCCATCTTGACGGCTAAAACCTGCATCCAAACAAGACCGAAGCATCATCTCGTCATGACTGATGAACAATAGACCCCCGTGAAATCCCACCAGCCGCTGAAGTTTAGTTTACAGCGCGCGGGAAAATCGAAAGCTCTAGGCGAACATGTGACGAGGGGCGGGGGGCACCCTCATCGGTTCAAAGCGACCATTTATGACAGGGCAACAATCCAAGTCCCTTGTAAACCCTCAGGTGCCCTTCTCGAAAAGTCGTCCCGTCGGTTCAGTCGACTTGACACCTGACGCCTCCACCCAATGCTCCTCTCAAGGTGAGTTGCTGAATCAACCCCAACCCGAGACAAATCATTTCGATGTGACATAGGTTGCAGCCTGACATGTGGCACCTCGTACAAAATTTTTCCCACTCGACAGGAAGAGCTCCCAATCGAGTAGGAAAAAGGGGGCATCTGTGGGCGCCAAATTTTTAGGCTACTCAAAGCGGGCTGGGTCGAGGGTCCCATTGGATCCGACTGGGCAAAACAATGGCCCATCCGGCCCGAGCCCGAACAGACTCAATCCGAAGGCTCATACCCGACCGATTACAACTGGTCAAGTCAGTACTTATCCAATCATATATTGCATTGATCTTCTTAGATATATTGCATTAACTGATAATTATCAACATTTAAATTCAATCAATGCTAGTATATATCACCAAATCAAGTTATCATTGACTGTGTCCACAAAATCCCACCTAAATATGGATATATATGTCAACCCTTAATTGACCAAATCCAGGGAATATATCGCTGATCTCCTCATTGAAGACTGGGGATCTCTAGACCGTCGATGGAGAAGGGTCAATCAGAAACCCCAACACCATCCAAATTCCTCTATAAATAGGGGGCAACTGCTCACAGAAAGGGAGAGGAAACATTTTTCCACTAGACCCCGGGCACATGACCACTTCCGGTGTGAAATCCCATCACCAAAAAAGAGGAACTACGTGTGACTTGATCCCTAAACAAGGGTACGTAGATAGTCTGAGATGTTATATCAGGTTCAGTCCAAACCACACCAAAAATCCCTTCAATCGGTCCACCGTGGACCCTCATTGTTGGATCTACCCTCGAGTCCGGTCCATTCAGGGAAAATGATCGTCTGTAATCAAGCGGTACCTGCTGGGAGAGACAGGAGCAGACAAATCCAACTATCCGAACCTCGTAAGCAAAATTTCCCCTCCAACAACCAAAGATAATCTTTCGATTTTTATTTATGAGTATTTACATTTTCAGATTTTATATATATAGTCCATCAATTATATCTTGTCATTTTATTTAGTGTTATTTTCTCTTACTATATACCCTATTTTTGTGGATAATGTATTGACATATGCATATATTCATCTTTTAAATGATTAGTGTTTTTTATATCATAATCGTTATTATACTTATGCACGTAACATGGATGATGCATCCCGTGCTTTAGTTTGTTCATGTAACTAGGAATGTTATTTAATAGAAATTATGATTGTGACATTGCATGTGATAACATTAATTTTGTTTATCACTTCATCTGCTCTCTGTGTGACCATCAAAATAGGGACCTCATAGAAAGAAAACCTAATTTTAGGGGGATTAAACGCAAAGATTTCATATTAACTCTTACGTCATGGTGGACTCGATCCACGTACCTAAAAACGGACGTCGATATGGACCTGTCTCTTCTAAAACCCCCGACTCGCCATTTCAAAACCCTAGCTTTCTCTCTCTCTCTAAAAATGGCTCTCTCGTGTTTCCGCCTCCGGCGAGCCCTCTCTCTCTCATCGACCCTCCTCAAGCTCCGCCCCATCTCGTCCATGGCTTCCCTCTCCCCTCCACTTCAATCAAAACCGACCCCCCAAAACCCTAGATACGCCCCTTCTCGCCACCACAACCTCTCCCTCCGGCCGTTCTCGGCCCGATCGAGCGGTGGCCCGGATGAAAATATCGGGTCGATTCTCTTCGAGGGGTGCGACTACAACCACTGGTTGATCACCATGGCGTTCCCCGAACCCAAGCCGTCGCCGGAGGAGATGGTGGAGACCTACGTCCAAACCCTAGCCAAGGTCGTCGGAAGGTATAAAAGTTTTGGTTGTGTGAATGTTGGGGGTGTTTTATTTTGCATTTGGTGGTGGACTTCTTTGTAAAGGAAGAGTCTTTATGTGGGTTTACTGTTATTGTTTAGTGTTTGGTCACTGGATTTTGGGAGTTTGTGATACCTGAAGCCCATCTTGTTTACAATGCTTAGATGAATCAGTGTTGGTTGAAAACATGTACTCTTCGTAATTGAAAGAATAATAATATATGAAATGGTAATTCATATTTTCATTAACTCTGGGAGGCGAATGCATGTAGTACTAATCATTGATTTGTCACTCTCATTGCACCTACCATTAGTGGTGCATCCATGTATGTGAAAAACGGTGATTTTGCAGAAGTGGCCTTCAGACATCTTTGCTTAAGCCTTCATAATCACTTTGAAGATTTTAAAGGTATAATATTTGGGAGGAGGAGAAAGGGTGCTGCTGGTGTCCAACCCCTTTTAGAAAAGCCCCAAAATACTGTGTCAAAGGTTATAGATGAAGTTTAAGCCCCCGTTTGGATAACAGAATTAAGTTATTATGAGGTTTACGACTATTCTAGTATAAATAAGGATAAAATGATTTTATGTTTGGTTGTGTTTTGAATTAATTTCGTTAGAAAATGTAATAATAAAGTTTTTGTTGTTTGTGTAAAATGTGAATAGGATTTATAAAAGGTGAAAAAATGATGATGGTTAATTTGATAGTTGATTTATAAGATGTGGTGACAGTTGATTTGATAGTGGGCGGCTCACATATTCTTTTGGGTTGAATAACTTGGAATAACTTAATTCCAGGAGTTGGCTGAAATCCATATACCACTTTATACCAGTTTATTTTGACACAGATTCTCATTTATTCCAGCCTTCCAAACTGCCTTAAATCCCTTACTCCACATTATACCAATTTATTCCGCCTTTTATTCCCAATCCAAACATGGGCTAAGAGATATCATCGTGGCATGTAGTACACACAAGACTAAAACACCTACGCAGTTCTAGAATTAGTTAAAGAGGTAACAAGTGAGAGAAGGCAGCAAAGGCATTTTTTGAGGCGGATACAAGTATGGCATTTGAGTGAAGAAGGCCAACTTTCTCAGCGGGAGGTTGATTATAGAGAATCTGACAAAAATGGGTTTTTGTCTATTTTGAGTTCTAGATCTTTGATGAGCGTATAGCAATTTGGACATACGCATTGTATTTTTTTTTCTTCGAAATATGATACAGATTCTAATGCGTAATGTATGGGTATTGAGTAGAAATAAGGTGGATGGAAAACAGAACTCCATTGCATTTTGGCCACTTCAGTGAAGTTGTTTAACATGTGTATTGATGTAAATGCTTGTTTCACCTTTCAAAAGCTGTAATTGAGATATCAAACCAGTTTATGCGGCGTTGTAAGTGGTAGACATACATGAATTGTTACATCGCTATGGAAGAACCTATTTTGTTTTTACTTGTATTGGATGATGCACGGATCATAGGGTATCAGAAAAAAACTCCAAACATTTAATTTGAATTTAGGAACTGCTTGTTATAGGATAGGGTCGGAAGCTGGTTCTCTATGATTTAAATCCAGTTAGTAGCGTGGTTTATTTCCTTTTTTTATTATAAACTAAGTAAAATACACAAACAATATAAACATGCACAAAGCAATGAATATAGACAAAAATGTAGAGATTTTCTATATACAATTGTTGATGTCCATTACATTGTAGAGTCACTCTATTTATAAGCTCACATTACAAATCATTGGGTAGAGTGGGGAGAAGAGTAGGGGTGTAGGAGATTGGGGAGTGGTAAGTTGTAAGGAGTGGGTTGTGTGAGTGTATGGAGTGGGGTGTGTGGATTGTGGAGAGTGTGGTGGACATCCACCATGTCACAACACTCCCCCTTGATGGCTCGAGCCCCAACAAGGGGAACCCAGCTGTGCGTGTACGGGGCCCTCTCAACTAATCCGAACCAAGTAAAATCAATGTTCTAAAAAGCGGCCCTAGGCGAGGACCAGTCGGCCGCCTAGGCGTAGATGGGGCCTTCTCACATCGCTTAGGGCATAATTGCCCTATCTAGGCGGTCGGTCACCTAGGCGGGTACTAGTCAGCCTAAAAAAAAAAGGTTGCACATAAAAATCAAGATTTTTTGGGGTCATTTAATTGCTGACTCGTTCTATTTATTATCTATGTGGTATGTGATAGTAGCACCTATTAGTTAAGTATTATCTATGTCATAGATGCACTTGCACATTTTCTCTTCATGAGTATCTGTGTGTTACGTCATTTATCTTCCTTAGTTTATTGTATTTATTTTATTTTTTCAACATTTGTACACACACACACACACTCTCTATTTTTTACTAGCTGATTAATTTTTAGTTCCCCTTCAACCGCCCGATTAGCGCTTAACGCTTTTTAGAACATTGAGTAAAATACACAAGTAATATAAACATGCACAAAGTAATGAAAATAGATAAAGATGTAGAGATTTTCTATTCTTAATTGTTGATGTCCATTACATTGTAGGGCCACTCTATTTAAAGGCTCACATTACAAATCATGGGGTAGAGAGTGGGGAGAGGGGTGGGGGCATAGCTCAAAACCATGTGTGGTGGGGTTCGCACATAGGGTAAGTTAGGGTTCGAACTCGAGCGTGCACGTTTGAATTGTTGTTCGAACGGCTTTTGAACGGTATATTGTCGTTGAATTACCGTTCGAATGGTAATTCGAACCCAGAGGGGGTTATACTGTCCGAAGTTAGTTCGAACAAAACTTCGAACGCCCTCTCTATGTTTGAAGTCAGTTTGAATTTGGGCAGCACATGCGCCGTATACCGCCGGGGGGGGGGGGGTTGCGCCCGGGGAGAGTGGGGAGTTAAAGAGTGGGATATTGTAGGAGTGGGTACTTATAGAGGGGAGTGAGTTGTATGAGTGTTGGGAGTGGGATGTGTGGAGAGGGTGGTGGACAGCAGTGGGATGAGACGAGTAGGCAACCAAAATTCTTAGTCTCGTTATTATGAGGGGGAGTAAATGTACGACATTTTATTTAATGTACTTTTTTTTCTTTGCATAGGTTTTGTCCCATTGGGTTTTACTGGCAAGATTTTAACGAGGCAATGTTAAACGCATACACATTGTAAGATTTAAGTTACATTGTACTCATTTTCCTTTGCTTTGGTTTTCCCACTGAATTTTTTAAGCAAGGTTTTAATGAGGCAATGATCTTAACGTGGTGGTCATCCAAGGGGAGTGTTGTGACATGGTGGATGTCCACCACCCTCTCCACACACCCCACTCCCAACACTCACACAACCCACTCCCTTCCATAACTACCCACTCCTACGACATCCCACTACTCCCTTCTTCTACACCCTCACTCTTCTCCCCACTCTCTACCCATGATTTGTAATGTGAGCCTATAAATAGAGTGGCTCTACAATGTAATGGACATTAACATTGAGAATAGAAATTCTCCACATTTTTGTCTATCTTCATTACTTTGTGCATGTTTATATTACTTGTGTATTTTACTTAGTTTATAACTTTTTTTTTGGGGAAAAGGTAGATATATCTACCATAATTTCGATAAAAGCGAATCGAAGTACGGAGTCTGATACAGTTTATTTCCCTTGATAACATGCACCAATTATTTCTCTTTAATTTGTACTATTTTATGTGGGAGAATTAAATTGATTCATGGACTATTGAATACAGTGTGGAAGAGGCAAAGAAGAGTATGTATGCTTGTAGCACCACCACTTACGAGGGGTTTCAATGTGTGATGAGTGAAGAAATGTCTAGGAAGTTCGAAGGTAAGATTTCTGGTGCATGGAGTCGGTTATGATCCTTAATGTTTAATCACAAGTTTGTTTGTGATTTTTTCCTTGGTTCTAATCACCTGATGGTGCTGCAATCAGGTCTCCCTGGAGTTGTTTTTATTTTACCTGATTCATATATAGATCCTGTGAACAAGGAGTATGGAGGTCAGTTATTATTGTTATTATTATCTGCAAGTTCTTTTCCTAGTTTCCTGAAATAATATAAATTTGCAAGTCTCAGATTAAAGTGACAAATATTCCAATGATTTCTTGCTGCTATTGGTATATTGATTATGTTCTGATTTCATGTTATTCAATGTTTCAGGAGATAAGTATGACAATGGGGTTATCACTCCGAGACCACCACCAATTCAGTATGGGAGGCAAGGGAGATATTGGGACCGAAATAGGAATAATGATCGCCAAAGTTTCAACAGGCCACAAAACTGTGGCCCACAAGGACAAGATGGGAGAGGTTATGGTCCTCCGGGACAAGAAGGGAGAGGATATAATGCACCAGTACAAGATGGGAGAAGTTACGGCCCACCAGGACAAGAAGGGAGAGGATATAATGCACCAGTACAAGATGGGAGAAGTTTTGGCCCACCAGGACAAGAAGGGAGAGGTTATAATTCACCCGGACAAGGAGAGGGTTTTTTTTGGGGAAAAGGTAGATATATCTACCATAATTTCGATAAAAGCGAATCGAAGTACGGAGTCTGATACAGTTTATTTCCCTTGATAACATGCACCAATTATTTCTCTTTAATTTGTACTATTTTATGTGGGAGAATTAAATTGATTCATGGACTATTGAATACAGTGTGGAAGAGGCAAAGAAGAGTATGTATGCTTGTAGCACCACCACTTACGAGGGGTTTCAATGTGTGATGAGTGAAGAAATGTCTAGGAAGTTCGAAGGTAAGATTTCTGGTGCATGGAGTCGGTTATGATCCTTAATGTTTAATCACAAGTTTGTTTGTGATTTTTTCCTTGGTTCTAATCACCTGATGGTGCTGCAATCAGGTCTCCCTGGAGTTGTTTTTATTTTACCTGATTCATATATAGATCCTGTGAACAAGGAGTATGGAGGTCAGTTATTATTGTTATTATTATCTGCAAGTTCTTTTCCTAGTTTCCTGAAATAATATAAATTTGCAAGTCTCAGATTAAAGTGACAAATATTCCAATGATTTCTTGCTGCTATTGGTATATTGATTATGTTCTGATTTCATGTTATTCAATGTTTCAGGAGATAAGTATGACAATGGGGTTATCACTCCGAGACCACCACCAATTCAGTATGGGAGGCAAGGGAGATATTGGGACCGAAATAGGAATAATGATCGCCAAAGTTTCAACAGGCCACAAAACTGTGGCCCACAAGGACAAGATGGGAGAGGTTATGGTCCTCCGGGACAAGAAGGGAGAGGATATAATGCACCAGTACAAGATGGGAGAAGTTACGGCCCACCAGGACAAGAAGGGAGAGGATATAATGCACCAGTACAAGATGGGAGAAGTTTTGGCCCACCAGGACAAGAAGGGAGAGGTTATAATTCACCCGGACAAGGAGAGGGTGGCCTTCCTCATGTAGATAGAAGAGATTTGGGGCAAGGGGAAAGAAGAGATTATGCTCAAACGGGCAGGGGAAATTATGCCCAAGGTGGAAGGGATTATGCCTCGGGCAGAAGAGATGGTTATCAGGGAGAAAGGAGAGATTCAATGCCTTCATATCAGGTTGGTTATAACCAAGGTGCGGGGGGGAATGCTCCTCAGGATTGGAGGAATGTTTCGCAATCCTCTTATGGTTCTGGTCCTTATGGAGGCAGAGACCACAGGCAAGGAACTGGTTCTACTTATAATGCAAACCAGGGACAAGGAGGATCTGGATTTCACGGAGGCTATGGGCAAGGAATGGGCTCTGGTTATAGTGATGGCTATAGGCAAGGAACAGGCGCTGGTTACAATGGAGGCTATGGTCAGGGAACAAATTCTGGCTATCGTGGAGGCTATGGACAGGGAACAAAATCTGGTTATGGTGGAGGCTATATGCAAGGAACTGGCACTGGGTATGGGCAAACTTACACTGGAAATGGGCAAAGGCCTGGCATGCAAGATGAACAGGGGGATTATTCTCCTACTGGACAGACCGGGACGAACCAGGTATGAGTCGTATGACCTCTGTTCAGGAATTTTCTTTTTTCTTTTCAATATAGTGTCTGTTCAATTTTCGGGTTTCAAATGACAAACAGGGGAGTTAGGCAAGGCATAAGCAAAGTGAAACATTTCTTAGGTTTCATAATGCATGCATTTATTTGTTCCTTGCTACGTGAGCCCTCCCTGTGGACTCCCCACTATAATGTAGGAATGTCCATATTCTTTTCTTATCAGAACCATGTAGTTCCCGTTTGTTACGTGATTAAGCAAGTGGATAAGGGAAGAACATTCTAATCGGAAAATACAGTAGCATGGATAAATTGTGATAGTTATGTCTTGATGAGTTAGATTAAACCCTGATTACTA
>JAUJYO010001301.1:0-25444 GCA_030737845.1 Acorus calamus | reverse complement strand
TAAAAAAGATGATGTTTGGGTCACGTATAAATGTGGTTGGTCGAAATGTGCTTTTTAGGTAGGAAAAATATTGTTTGGGTCGTGTTTTTTTTCGAAAAGATGAATTTGAGTCAAAGAAACGGGGTTTCTGTCTAAAAATGATGTCTGGGTCGAAAAGCAATGTCCGGGACAAGAATATGTTGTTTGGGACAAAAAATATTGTTCTGGTCCGAAAAAATTGTCTGGGATGAACAATGGTGCTCGGTTCGAAAAATGGTGCTAAGGTGGAAAAATGCCATTTGGATAGTGTTTGGGTAAAAAGAAAAACGTTTAAGTTGTGTTTTAGTAGAAAATAGATGGTTACGTTGAAAAAAGGCACTTTTGGTAAAAAAAAAATTTGTTTGGGTCGAAAAATGAAGCAAGGGCTGAAAAAATGATGTTTGGGTCGGAAAATGCTGTTCTCGTCGAAAAAAATGGTGAGGTCATTCATGTGTCTAAAATGTGATTTGGGAGAGAAAATGCTGCATGTATATAAAAAAAATTGTATGGGTCGGAAAAATGGTTTCTGTTTTGTGTTTTGGGAGAAAAAAAAAGATGCCTTGGTCGAAAAATGAAGTACGGGTCGCCAAAACACTGTTTTGGTCAAAAAAATGCAAATCGGGTCTAAAAATGATGCTCTAGTAAAAGAAAATTCGACTGCGTCTAAAATTGATATTAATGTGGAATAAATGGTCTTTGGATCGAAAAAATGGTTTTGGGTCATGTTTCGATCGAAAAATAATGATTGGGTTGAAAAAATGAAGTTTTTAGTTGACAAATGTGTCGTTTGGGTCGAAAAAGTGTAGTTTGGGTCATTTTTTGATCAAAAATTGACTTTTGGCTCAAAAATTGCTTTTGGGGGTTGAAAAATGCTTATTGGGTTGACAAAATTGTGTATGGATAAAAAAAAATGATGTTTGGGTCGTATAATTGTGGTTGGGTTGAAATGTGCTTTTTATGTAGGAAACATATTGGTTGGGTCGTGTTTTTTTCGAAAAGATCCATTTGAGTCGAAGAAATGAGGTTTCGGTCCAAAAATGTTGTCTGAGTCGAAAAGTGATGTCCGGGTCAAGAAAATGGTGTCTGGGACAAAAAATGTTCTTCTGGTACGAAAATGGATGCAATTCCGAGCTGTATTGAGAAAGTTATGGCCGTTTAAGTGAAGCCCGTCCAGAATTTACGGGTCATGTTATATATGTGTCACTTTTTAGCCTATGGGTAACCTTTGGGTCAATTCTGGCCGTTTTTGAAATTTTCTTTTTTTCGATCGGAACCGCTAAAATTTTGGTTTTTAGCTATCTGCATGAGCTAGAGAACTCCGATTGAAAATCTAACTGCATATTATGGGTTCTGGTACCATTTTATACCACCCATAAAAATTTCATCGAATTCCGGTAACATTTGGAAAATTATGCAGTTTTGAACCGTATCCGGGTTTTCTTCGAACTGATTTGGTAAGTGGAATAGTAAATGAGATATTTAGGTGGTTATGGTGACCTTTGGTAAACTCACCCCTCTTTGCTTAGGGAGTAAGTCATGCTTTGGTTTTGGTGAGTGTGTGTGGGTGAGGTTAGCTTAGGTTCACCACCCTTTTTATTTTTTCATTTTTGGACTTGAGCTTTTATGTAGTCGTGGATGGCTCTCTCTCTCACCCTCCCATTCATTCTATCCCTCTCTTTCTCAGCTTTGTGTGTGTGTGAGTGTGAGTGTGTTGGCTTTGGTTGAAGAAGAAGAAGAAGGAGCACAAGGAGAGGTAGTTCCTTTCAAGGTTCCATTGTTGATTCACTCTTCCCCTTAAGCTCTTCTCTTACCCCCTGTTTTCTATGTTTTCCAGCAAAAATAGAGGCTGGTGAGGTGGTGGTAGTGGTGGTGGTGGTTGTGGTAGTTGCGGGTGCGCGGAGGGCACCGGTTTTTTCCCATTTCACTCCCCCCCCCTCTCTTGGTGAGCTCTCCCCCTCTTATTTTTCTGATTTTTTGGTTTGGTTGGATGCTAGGGGACCTTGCACCCCTTGTGCATGTGTTTGGGTCAGTGTGTAGGGTGGGGGAGGGGTTAAAAGGGTTTGGGCGCGCGGGGGGGGCCTGTCCGCGCGCGTGCGCGCGCAGGTAAGCGCGCAGGCGGGCAGACAGGCACAGGCGGACGCGCGCGGGTCTGTCCGCGAGCACAGGCGGGCGCGCGCGGGTCCGTTCGCGAGCACTGGCGGGCGCAGGAGCGCGCAAGGCGTGCGCGCGGGTCGCGCGAGGCGTGCGCGCGGGTTGCGCGGATGCTGGCGGGCGCGCAGTACGCACGGGCGCGCGCGAGCGTGCGCGCGCGCGCGGGGAGGTTCGGCAGCGCGTCTGGGCGCGCGGCCAGGCGGTGCAGGGGCACGTGCACGCGTGCGTGCACGTGCGTGTGTGTGCTGGTGGGGGTCCGAGTGCGGGCTGGGCTCGGGGCAGTGCGGGCTGGGCTCGGGGCAGTGCGGGCTGGGCTCGGGGCAGTGCGCCGGCGGGCTCGGGGCGCGTGCGCGTGTGCATGCACGTGCGTACGCGTGCGGGGCCACACGTGTGGCTGCCCGGGGAGTTCGATAGGTGTCGGGGGCTCGGATGTGCGTACGTACGCGCGTACTCGCACGCGTGCGGGCACGTATTCGTGCATATCTGAGTCTTGGGGTAATTTAGCTAAGTTTATGTGTTTTATGGGGTCTTACTCACCAATATTGGATGCCTTGTCTTGCAGATCTTGGCGAGCGGTCGCGCGACGACCGGTTTACGGTGAGTGGGTCAATCCAACCAGTTGGGAGGCGTTCGATGCACGTTGGAGTGCATCGCCCTCCCCTGGGGTACCATAACTACATATAACATGTTGTATATTGTATAAATGTTATGTAAATGCCTGTTTGCTAAGATTGCAACCATGTCATGTTGTATGTAGTATGTATTATGCATCCATGTATAATGTATGAAAGTCATCCTTGCCTAGATATCATGCCTCATGATTAACATAACCCCGACCTAGACATGTCCCCACCTAGTTTAACTTTATTAAACTTATACATATGTGGTTGCATAAGATAAGCATACCTTAGATAAATCATGTCTCGTTATATTGATTAATTTAAGCTTCCATGATTAATATTGTTTCTTTTTAAGTGTTAGCGCATGCTTAGGCCATGTATTCTTGCATATTGTTAATAAGCAAGCGTATGACCACCTGTGGGGTCATACCAAAATATTGATGTTACGAATGATAGAATTTTCCCCGCATCTGAGTTATGCGCCCTGGAGGGAATTCTTGAGAATTCATTTCCGTATCGGTGTTTAGTAACCGGTGAGACGGATCCAAGAGGATCGTATCCGCGAGCGTAGATTGTTTTTCCCCTTCGTTGGATCCGTGTAGGAACTTCCCGGCGTTGGAAACGCTGTCCTGGCACCGGGCTCCCATTTGTAGGTACCATCGCTTCGGTCGAGAGTGTACTGATCGTGGGAGTATGTCAGGTAGAGGCTACCCGGGGAAAGGGCTACCGGTGGACCAAGGGCTTAGAACAATCTAATCTCTTCCCAAGAGCCTGAGTCACCCTTCGGAGGTGAGGGTGAGGGATTAGTACAGTTACTCCCAATAACCTAGGTCACCCTTCGGGGTGAGGGTAAATGACTTTGATGATGATTGGAAGTTATATGAGTTGTGATGCATGAATTGTTCCATTCACTGAGCGTGCGGCTCACCCCTCGCATATGTTTTCTCCAGTTGTCGCTGATCCGGATCCGAAGGAGGAGCTCCCTGAGACGCGATTCCAGTAGGAGACAGCGTTCACGTCAGACATCTTGCGAGTGAGAGGCCCTCAGCATCCCCCGTCTTCTTGTATGTATTTCTACTTGTGCTTGGGCACAGTGTATGGGTTGATGTTGTCTTTTGTAGTACATATTGGCTCTCACAGGACAGTTTGATTGAGTACTCTGGTCTGTTATATATCTTTGAATCACAGACTTAGTCGTTTTGCTTCCGCTATTTTCGTATGTATTTGATGTCAGTTACTTGATTTCGCTTTATCGCCTTTGACATTGTGGTGTATTTATTGACTTCGTGTACGTATTACTGATATCATATATATACTTGCCACGTCTCGGGGACGGCCGCCCTGGGGTGTGACAAAAGTTGGTATCAGAGCCTGGTCCTGTCAGAGCCAATTGTTTCTTGTTAGAGATGAGTCCTAGGATTTCTATATGAGTATCCTGATCTAGTGCTGGTTCTTTAGGTTGCTGATATGCCTCCTCGGGGATTGATACGTCGACGTGGTCGCCCTCGGGCTTCGGTGGATTCCAGACCTGCCGGAGACGAGGAGTCTACTGAGAGGTCCTCGGCCGTTGGGCCAGGACCTGCGCAGGAGCCTCCTGCATGGGAGCGTGCTTACGCTCGGATAGCGGATCTTCTGGAGAGTCAGACGAGGGCGCTGGAGGCTCAGACGAGAGCGCTGGCTGAGCAGGCGCGAGAGATCCAGGAACTGCGGGCAGCTCGCGAGGCGGCTCCGCAGGTACCCTTAGCAGCAGATCCACCCGTGGTGCCAGAGGTACCCCCTGTACCAGTAGAGATTCCTGCAGTAGGAGCTCATGGACCCGAGCAGAGGGAGGAGGAGCTAGAGGCAGTGGCCCGTGTGCATCAGACCGGCCTCACCGCCTTTTTGAAGCTTCATCCTCCTGAGTTCCATGGCTCGACGAGGGACCCCCTTGCCCCAGAGCGTTGGTTGATGGAGATAGACAAGATCTTCTCGACCATGCACTGCACCGACCGCCAGCGTGTCTCGTTGGCCACGTTCATGTTGAAGGGTAGCGCCGCTGACTGGTGGGCCACCCGATCTGTGGACATTCCGGAGGGTGTGGAGCGACTCCTTTGGGCCGGGTTCCGGAACTACTTCTTGGCGGAATACTTCCCTTTCTCGACGCGGCAGATCGTGATGCGGGAGTTCGAGCAGCTGACGCAGGGTACCATGTCAGTGTCGGACTACTCCACGCGTTTCATGAGGCTCTCACGGTTTGCCCCTGCCTTGGTGATGGACGAGGAGACGAGATGCCGTCGGTTTGAGATGGGTCTCAACAGCGCTATCAGGGTGCACGTTTCCTCAGAGGCACTCTCGAGGTATACCGACCTGGTGTCTCGGGCGAGGACAGTCGAGCGTGATCTTGGGCTCTCCTCAGCTATTATTCCGTTTGAGGATCAGAAGCCACCCAGGAGTCGGGATTTGGGGCGTCGCAAGAACAAGCGGACGCGCTTTGATCAGTCAGCGACCGCCACTACTCCAGTAGATGTGATGCCAGTGCGGGGTCCTGCACCCATAGCTGCCATTCCATCCCAGGCCAGGCGACCGGAGACGCGACGTTGCTACCACTGCAATCGGGCCGGGCATCTCGCCTATGCTTGCCCCGATGCTGGTCGCCCTCCTGTGCCTCATCAGCAGCCACAGCCGCAGCAGCCACGCCAGTATCAGCAGCCACAGATGCAGCATCCGCGCCAGCATCAGCAGCCACAACAGCCACAGACCGGCCGGGTTGACAAGGGGAAGCAGCCTGTGGGGCGTGCCCCTGCTCCTCAGCCACAGCTTGTTCGGGGCGTGTGGCAGCACTTACGGCCGAGGAGGCTCAGGCTTCGGGTAGCGTCGTCCGAGGTATTGTTCTGATCTCCCAGCTTCCTGCTTATGTGCTATTTGATTCCGGGGCCACACACTCGTTCGTGTCTCCCGTTTTCGCGAGACGGATGGGTGCGGTGTCGGTCCCTCTTGATGCCTTGCTGGAGATATCACTACCTGTCGGAGACCGTATTCTCCTTCGTTTTGTGTACCGGGATTGTTCTGTGGCGATTGAGGAGCACGAGTTTCCAGTGGAGTTGATCGAGCTCGCCATGTCGGACTTTGATGCCATCCTGGGAATGGATTGGCTCTCTGCTAGTCACGCCAGCATCGATTGTTTTGCTAAATCGGTATCTTTCCGCATCCCAGGCCAGAGGTCTTTCCAGTTCGTAGGTGATCGGGACATAGCTCCTTTGGGGTTCGTATCGTCCATCCAGGCCTGGAGACTCCTACAGGGCGGATGCGAGGGTTTTCTGGCGTACATCGCTGAGGAGGATGCACCACTGCGGGCAGATATCAGTCAGACTCCGATCGTGGCGGAATATCCGGAGGTTTTTCCCGATGATCTTCCGGGTCTACCACCGGATCGCGCGATCGAGTTTGAGATTAATCTAATTCCGGGGACCGAGCCGATTTCGAGGGCTCCGTACCGGATGGCCCCAGCCGAGTTGAAGGTGCTGAAGGAGCAGCTGGAGGAGTTGCTCGAGAAGGGGTTCGCACGTCCGAGCGTCTCTCCGTGGGGAGCCCCTGTCCTGTTTGTCCGGAAGAAGGACGGTTCGCTGCGACTTTGTATTGATTACAGACAGCTGAACAAGCGGACCGTGAAGAACAAGTACCCCTTGCCGCGGATTGACGATCTGTTTGACCAGCTCCAGGGAGCGCGTGTCTTCTCTAAGATCGATCTCCGTTCGGGCTACTATCAGCTGAAGATCCGGGAGTCGGATATTCCGAAGACGGCCTTTCGTACCCGTTACGGGCACTACGAGTTTCGAGTGCTGCCGTTTGGGTTGACGAATGCGCCGGCAGCTTTCATGGATTTGATGAATCGGGTGTTTCGACCCTTCCTCGACTCCTTCGTGGTAGTCTTCATTGACGATATTTTGGTGTACTCGAGGAGTCTTGAGGAGCACGCGACCATCTTCGCACTGTCTTGGAAACCTTGGCCAGGCATCAGTTGTTCGCCAAGTTCAGTAAGTGCGAGTTTTGGTTAGAGCGTGTGGCCTTCCTTGGCCATGTGATTTCCGGTGAGGGTATATCTGTGGACCCGGAGAAGACGCTTGCCGTGTCGAATTGGCGGCGACCGTCGAACCCCACCGAGATTCGGAGCTTCCTGGGTTTGGCGGGCTATTATCGGAGGTTTGTTGAGGGTTTCTCGAAGATAGCCGTCCCTCTGACCCGCCTCACTCGGAAGGATGTCCGGTTCGAGTGGTCCCCATCTTGCGAGGAAAGCTTCCAGGAGTTGAAGCGGAGACTCACCTCAGCGCCCGTTCTTACCATTCCGTCGGGGAGTGGCGGATTCGCAGTCTACTCCGATGCGTCGCGGCTGGGTTTGGGTTGCGTCCTGATGCAGAACGGTAAGGTTGTTGCTTACGCGTCGCGTCAGTTGAAGCCCCATGAACAGAATTACCCCACCCATGACCTGGAGTTAGCAGCGATCATCTTTGCGCTGAAGATTTGGAGGCACTACCTCTATGGTGAGGAGTTTGAGCTCTTCACGGATCACAAGAGCCTGACTTACCTGCAGTCCCAGCCGGAGCTCAACATGCGTCAGAGACGTTGGGTCGAGTTCCTGAAGGACTATGACTGCGACATCGCTTATCATCCGGGTAAGGCGAATGTCGTGGCAGATGCTCTCAGTAGGCAGCCTTTGGGCATGGCTGCCCACTTGGCTGTGCGTCGTTGGAGGCTTCTGGAGGAGGCCGCTTGTTGGATCAGTGTTCGGGAGACGCCTACTGGTGGCTTTTTAGCCAGGTTGGTGGTGCAGCCTGTTCTCCTCGACGAGATCCGCACGGCGCAGGGGCGGGATCCGCACTTTCTGGTCCTTTCTGAAGGCGTCGCCCGGGGTGAGCGACCGGACTACCAGATTCATGAGGATGGGATCCTGCGGTTCAGAGGCCGGGTATGTATTCCTGACGACGCAGAGCTGAAGCAGAAGATCTTGGACGAGGCCCATCGCTCGAGGTACACAGTGCATCCGGGAGGCACGAAAATGTACAGGGGCCTTCGTCGTGGTTACTGGTGGCGCGGGATGAAGGCGGATGTTGGCCGTTTCGTTGCCCGTTGCTTGGTGTGCCAGCAGGTGAAGTCGGAGCATCAGCGTCCTGCGGGGAAGCTGCAGTCCATGGAGATTCCGCAGTGGAAGTGGGAGCAGATTACTATGGACTTTGTCTCGGGTCTGCCGAGGTCACGTTCGGGTCGCGATGCCATCTGGGTGATCGTCGACCGACTGACCAAGTCCGCCCATTTTCTCCCCATCCGACTCACCGATTCCCTGGACACCTTGGCGCAGTTGTTCGTCTCAGAGATCGTTCGTCTCCACGGCACCCCGGTCAGTATCATTTCTGATAGAGACGCGAGATTTACTTCGAGGTTCTGGCGTAGCCTCCAGCACGCCCTTGGTACGAACCTCCATTTCAGTACGGCGTTTCACCCACAGACCGATGGCCAGTCAGAGAGGACGATTCAGACCTTGGAGGACATGTTGCGGGCCTGCATCCTTGACTTCGGGGGTAGTTGGGAGAGGCACCTTCCGTTGGTAGAGTTCGCCTACAACAACAGCTACCACACGAGTATTCGGATGGCACCATATGAGGCACTCTATGGCCGCAGCTGTAGGTCCCCCTTGTGTTGGGATGAGGTAGGAGAGCGCCAGTTGGAGGGACCAGAGATCGTCCGCCTGACCTCAGAAAGGTCAAGACGATTCGTGAGCGTATCCGTACCGCTCAGAGCCGTCAGAAGAGCTACGCCGATCGCCGTCGTCGTGAGCTCGCCTTCGAGGTTGGTGACCATGTCTTTCTGAAGGTGTCCCCGTCGAAGGGCATCTTCCGTTTCGGTGTGCGGGGCAAGCTGAGTCCGCGTTTTATTGGCCCGTTTCTCATTCTGGAGCGGATTGGGGAGGTGGCCTATCGCCTAGCCTTGCCCCCACAGTTGGCTCAGGCCCATGACGTCTTCCACGTCTCGCAGCTGAGGCGTTACGTCCACGACCCTGCTCACATCATCCCGTTCGAGCCGCTCGTCTTCGAGCCGGACTTATCATTCGTGGAGCAGCCAGTCGAGATCCTGGACCGGCGCGAGAAGAGGCTCCGCACCAAGACCGTCCAGTTGGTTAAGGTGCGATGGCAGCACCGTTCTGGTGCCGAGGCCACTTGGGAGCGCGAGGACGCCATGCGTGACGCATATCCACATCTTTTTCCTTCTTAGATGTTTTTGTATTAAATTTTGTGGACAAAATTTCCTAAGGGGGGAAGAATGTTATATATGTGTCACTTTTTAGCCTATGGGTAACCTTTGGGTCAATTCTGGCCGTTTTTGAAATTTTCTTTTTTCGATCGGAACCGCTAAAATTTTGGTTTTTAGCTATCTGCATGAGCTAGAGAACTCCGATTGAAAATCTAACTGCATATTATGGGTTCTGGTACCATTTTATACCACCCATAAAAATTTCATCGAATTCCGGTAACATTTGGAAAATTATGCAGTTTTGAACCGTATCCGGGTTTTCTTCGAACTGATTTGGTAAGTGGAATAGTAAATGAGATATTTAGGTGGTTATGGTGACCTTTGGTAAACTCACCCCTCTTTGCTTAGGGAGTAAGTCATGCTTTGGTTTTGGTGAGTGTGTGTGGGTGAGGTTAGCTTAGGTTCACCACCCTTTTTATTTTTTCATTTTTGGACTTGAGCTTTTATGTAGTCGTGGATGGCTCTCTCTCTCACCCTCCCATTCATTCTCTCCCTCTCTTTCTCAGCTTTGTGTGTGTGTGAGTGTGAGTGTGTTGGCTTTGGTTGAAGAAGAAGAAGAAGGAGCACAAGGAGAGGTAGTTCCTTTCAAGGTTCCATTGTTGATTCACTCTTCCCCTTAAGCTCTTCTCTTACCCCCTGTTTTCTATGTTTTCCAGCAAAAATAGAGGCTGGTGAGGTGGTGGTAGTGGTGGTGGTGGTTGTGGTAGTTGCGGGTGCGCGGAGGGCACCGGTTTTTTCCCATTTCACTCCCCCCCCTCTCTTGGTGAGCTCTCCCCCTCTTATTTTTCTGATTTTTTGGGTTTGGTTGGATGCTAGGGGACCTTGCACCCCTTGTGCATGTGTTTGGGTCAGTGTGTAGGGTGGGGGAGGGGTTAAAAGGGTTTGGGCGCGCGGGGGGGGCCTGTCCGCGCGCGTGCGCGCGCAGGTAAGCGCGCAGGCGGGCAGACAGGCACAGGCGGACGCGCGCGGGTCTGTCCGCGAGCACAGGCGGGCGCGCGCGGGTCCGTTCGCGAGCACTGGCGGGCGCGCAGGAGCGCGCAAGGCGTGCGCGCGGGTCGCGCGAGGCGTGCGCGCGGGTTGCGCGGATGCTGGCGGGCGCGCAGTACGCACGGGCGCGCGCGAGCGTGCGCGCGCGCGCGGGGAGGTTCGGCAGCGCGTCTGGGCGCGCGGCCAGGCGGTGCAGGGGCACGTGCACGCGTGCGTGCACGTGCGTGTGTGTGCTGGTGGGGGTCCGAGTGCGGGCTGGGCTCGGGGCAGTGCGGGCTGGGCTCGGGGCAGTGCGGGCTGGGCTCGGGGCAGTGCGCCGGCGGGCTCGGGGGCGCGTGCGCGTGTGCATGCACGTGCGTACGCGTGCGGGGCCACACGTGTGGCTGCCCGGGGAGTTCGAATAGGTGTCGGGGGCTCGGATGTGCGTACGTACGCGCGTACTCGCACGCGTGCGGGCACGTATTCGTGCATATCTGAGTCTTGGGGTAATTTTATCTAAGTTTATGTGTTTTATGGGGTCTTACTCACCAATATTGGATGCCTTGTCTTGCAGATCTTGACGAGCGGTCGCGCGACGATCCGGTTTACGGTGAGTGGGTCAATCCAACCCAGTTGGGAGGCGTTCGATGCACGTTGGAGTGCATCGCCCTCCCCTGGGGTATCATAACTACATATAACATGTTGTATATTGTATAAATGTTATGTAAATGCCTGTTTGGCTAAGATTGCAACCATGTCATGTTGTATGTAGTATGTTAAGTGTTATGCATCCATGTATAATGTATGAAAGTCATCCTTGCCTAGTTATCATGCCTCATGATTAACATAACCCCGACCTAGACATGTCCCCACCTAGTTTAACTTTGTTAAACTTTTACATATGTGGTTGCATAAGATAAGCATACCTTAGATAAATCATGTCTCGTTATATTGATTAATTTAAGACGCTTCCATGATTAATATTGTTTCTTTTTAAGTGTAGCGCATGCTTAGGCCATGTATTCTTGCATATTGTTAATAAGCAAGCGTATGACCACCTGTGGGGTCATACCAAAATATTGATGTTACGAATGATAGAATTTTCCCCGCATCTGAGTTATGCGCCCTGGAGGGAATTCTTGAGAATTCATTTCCGTATCGGTGTTTAGTAACCGGTGATGACGGATCCAAGAGGATCGTATCCGCGAGCGTAGATTGTTTTTCCCCTTCGTTGGATCCGTGTAGGAACTTCCCGGCGTTGGAAACGCTGTCCTGGCACCGGGCTCCCATTTGTAGGTACCATCGCTTCGGTCGAGAGTGTACTGATCGTGGGAGTATGTCAGGTAGAGGCTACCCGGGAAAAGGGCTACCGGTGGACCAAGGGCTTAGACAATCTAATCTCTTCCCAAGAGCCTGAGTCACCCTTCGGAGGTGAGGGTGAGGGATTAGTACAGTTACTCCCAATAACCTAGGTCACCCTTCGGGGTAAGGGTAAATGACTTTGATAATGATTGGAAGTTATATGAGTTGTGATGCATGAATTGTTCCATTCACTGAGCGTGCGGCTCACCCCTCGTATATGTTTTCTCCAGTTGTCGCTGACCCGGATCCGAAGGAGGAGCTCCCTGAGACGCGATTCCAGTAGGAGACAGCGTTCACGTCAGACATCTTGCGAGTGAGAGGCCCTCAGCATCCCCCGTCTTCTTGTATGTATTTCTACTTGTGCTTGGGCACAGTGTATGGGTTGATGTTGTCTTTTGTAGTACATATTGGCTCTCACAGGACAGTTTGATTGAGTACTCTGGTCTGTTATATATCTTTGAATCACAGACTTAGTCGTTTTGCTTCCGCTATTCTCGTATGTATTTGATGTCAGTTACTTGATTTCGCTTTATCGCCTTTGACATTGTGGTGTATTTATTGACTTCGTGTACGTATTACTGATATCATATACATATACTTGCCACGTCTCGGGGACGGCCGCCCTGGGGTGTGACAGGTCAGGGGCGATTTTGCCATTTGATCACTTTTGGCTATAAATTCACCCCCAAATGTTACGACTTGGGGTCTCTTCCCTCTCCCATCTGTTGTTCTCTGGTCCAGCCCCTGTTGGGTGTGTTTGGATGTGTTTGGTGGATGTTTTGGAGGAGAAACAAAAGGAGGAAGTGAAGGTGAGTGTTCAACACATGTGTTATGGTTGTTGTTTCTCTTCTTCCTCCATCTCCCTCTCTCTTTCAAGCTCCCTCACATGGTCCAGCCCTTTGTGTATGTTCAGCCCCCACATGTTTGATGAAATGCCACAATGAAGAGGAGAAAGTGAAGGTGATGATGAAGTCTCCTCTTCCAATGTCTTTGAAGGTGTTGTTTGAGAGGAGGTGCGGGATCGGTGGTGGTAACGGTGGAGCTACGGCGGCGGCCATGCCGGAGCCGCGTAGGGACCTCCCGCTCCACTTGGTTGGGTTCAGCCATGTCTCTTGTGGCTGGTTGGAAGGAGTGAAGGCTCCATTGCCTTGTTGTTGTTGTTTGGTATGCCTGGAAGTGAAGAGGTTGAGAGGGAGAAGCACATGCTAAAGTTTTATGTGTGGTGTAGGTGTGCATGCCACATGTTTGTGGGTATGTGTGAGGGAACCATATATGCGTGTTCTTCTCCTCTTTCCATTGGTTTTCCTCATGCATCACCTAAACTTGTGTTTATGTGCTAAAGGGGTGTAGAGTTGACACAGCGGTGCACTCGTGATCACATAAGAGGTATGCGGGGGCTGCGGGTACGCGCTCGGCGTGCTCGCATGCGTGCGGAGTGCGCGGGAAGCGTGCATGAGGTGCTCGCATGCGTGCGGAGTGCGCGGGAAGCGTGCATGAGGTGCTCGCATGCGTGCGGAGTGCGCGGGAAGCGTGCATGAGGTGCTCGCATGCATGCGGAGTGCGCGGGAAGCGTGCATGAGGTGCTCGCATGCGTACGGAGTGCGCGGGAAGCGTGCATGAGGTGCTCGCATGCGTACGGAGTGTGCGGGAAGCGTGCATGAGGTGCTCGAGGGTGTGCTTGACGTTGTTCGATGCGTGCGGAGTGTGCGGGCAGCGTGCACGAGGTGCTCAAGGGCGTGCTTGGCCTTGCCCGATGCGTGCGGAGTGCGTGGGAAGCATGCACGAGGTGCTCGAGGACGTGCTTGACGTTGTTTGATGCGTGCGGGGTGCATGGGCAACGTGCACGGGGTACTCGAGGGCGTGCTTGCGGCGCTCAGACGCGTTCGGAGTGCTTCGTGGTGTCGAGCAGCTTGTTATAGCCAAATGCAACCATTGGATGATCCTTGGCGGATTGATTGCAGGCTTCGGATTCAACTCGTCGCTCTCTTCCGTTTCGCGAGCCGTGCGCTCGTTAGGTGAGTGGTTTGATTCCAACCCTTCCGGGAGCGCCCGATGCACCTAGTCGTGCTTCGCGCTTCCATGGGGCTTTAATTGCACCCTAAATATGTTAGATATCATGCATGCTAGGTTGTATAGCTCGTATATTGTGTAGAACCCCTATTCTACCTTATACTTGCCTATGTATTGTATAGAATATGGCATGACTTAGGTTATTTTGTTTGAATTACTACCTGTATTATTAATTGAACATATCCAGCATGTTTAACTTGGGTTAATAACGGGGTGTATGCGTAATAATCTCGATTTGGTACTCGAGGGTGTGGTATAGTTGTTGCACCCATCTTGTTGGGGCAAAACTATGACCAGCTTCGAGAGGGGATGAGGCATTCCCTCTCTCTCGCCCTCCCTCTTTTCGCGAACCGAGTGAGTAGATGTAGTTCCTACTTGACTCGGGTTTGCTTGGAATTATTGGCATGCACCTATTGTCGCGCGGATCGCGCTTAACCCTCCCCTTTGAGTTGGTGATACCCAACGCCTGCTTAAGTCATACCTTTGTGATTGTTTGTTTATTATGCCTCGTATGCATGTTTAAGTAAGATTTGCCTTGTATAGTTAATTGCATATTATGTATATGCCATTTGGGCCATGAGCCTTGTCTAATGAGATTAGACAAGTGTATGACCTCCTAAGGGGTCATACCATGGTATCGACACTTAGAATAAACGTCTTCCCCGCATCTGAGTTATGCGCCCTGGAGGGAATTCATGAGAATTCGTTGCGCTTATCGGTTTTGATAACCGGTGACGACGGATCCAAGAGGATCGTATCCGCGAGCGTAGATTGTTTTTCCCCTTAGTTGGATCCGTGTAGGAACTTCCCGGCGTTGGAAACGCTGTCCTGGCACCGGGCTCCCATTTGTAGGTACCATCGCTTCGGTCGAGAGTGTACTGATCGTGGGAGTATGTCAGGTAGAGGCTACCCGGGGAAAGGGCTACCGGTGGACCAAGGGCTTAGAACAATCTAATCTCTTCCCAAGAGCCTGAGTCACCCTTCGGAGGTGAGGGTGAGGGATTAGTACAGTTACTCCCGACAACCTAGGTCACCCTTCGGAGGTGAGGGTGTTGGTGTGAGTGTTGTGGGCTCGAGTTGATACTTGACCCATCAGCTTGAGAGATTGGCTTTCCATAGGGTTCGCGCTGCGAACAAGTAGTGGTTCCTCCCAATATCGTCGTATACCGGGGTCCCGACGTGGAAGCTGCCCTGACAGAGGACTCCCACTTGTAGGTACTCTCGATGCATTCGGCAGATGTACTGATCAGGGGAGTGTACCAGGTGAGGCTACACGAGGGTGGACCACCGGACGATGTTGCGAGCATGAATTATCGTTCTCCCCTTCGCCGGATCCGTGTGGATGCTTCCTAGGTACGAGCCGCCCTGGGTGGACCCCCACCTGTAGGTACCATCGATGCGCTCGACAGTGTACTGACCGTGGCCGGCTCCAGGTAGAGGCTGCCCGGGAGAGCGCTACCGGATGACGAACGGGTTAGAACAGCAAGTTTTGTCCTTCAAGTCCCTAGGCTCACCCCTGTGGGGGCTAGGGCAAGGACGAGGTATGGTTGCACCGCCGTGTGACCTTGTTAACCGTTGGGTTCTACCCATGGTTTCCTTGATAGGTGATTGCCTTAGGATCGAATGTTGTGTTGGTGTTTGGTTTCTGACCACTCACTGAGCTTTAGCTCACCCCTCGCTTATGTTTTTCCCCAGTTGACGCTGAGTCGGATCCAAGAGAAGAGCTCCCCTGGCGCCATCCGAGTAGGAGACCCGCGTTCGCGTTGGATGTCTTGCGAGTCGGAGGCTATCAGCATTCCCTTTTCATTGTATGTATTATACTTGTGCTTGTGCACGGTATGTAGACTGTTGATGTCAGTTATTGTATATATTGGCTGTCACAGGACAGTTGATTGTGTACTCTAGTCTGTAATATGTCTTTGAATTACAGACTTAGTCATTTGAGCTTCCGCTTTTTTTATATATTTGATGTCAGTTACTTGTGTATTGCCTTTTCTATTGTGGAGTATTTATTTGACCTCGTGTATGGATCACTGATATCATTTATATATTTGCCACGTCTCGGGGACGGCCGCCCTGGGGCGTGACAAAAGTTGGTATCAGAGCCATGTCCTGTCAGAGCCAATTGTTTTCCTTGAGATGAGTCCTAGGATTTCGAGACGAGTATTCTGACCCTAGTGCTGGTTCCTTAGTTGCTGATATGCCTCCTCGGAGACGGGCGCGTGGACGTGGTCACCCTCGGGCTTCGGAGGTTTTCGAACCTACCGGAGGCGAGGAGTCTACTTGAGAGTTCTCGGCTGTTGGGCCAGGACTTGCGCGGGATGCCTCCAGCGTGGGCACGAGCTAACGCTGAGATGGCGGATCTTCTGGACACTCAGACTAGAGCACTGGAGGCATAGACTAGAGCGTTGGCTGAGCAGGCGCGAGAGATCTAGGAGTTGCGGGCAGCCCGCGTGGCGATCCCGTAGATACCCTTAGCGGTAGGTCCACTAGTGGTGCCAGAGATACCCCATGTACCGGTTGGAGACCGCATTCTCCTCCGTTCTGTTTATCGGGGGTATACCATAGAGTTGCGTGCGGCACCAGTTTCAAGCGTTGAGGATGTGATGTAGTATTCATTAAGGGGTGATGTCTTCTTCTAGCCTTCCTACTCAAGATAAGGGACCTTGCAGGGTCAGCGTTGAGACCCGGGTTAGGGTACTCCGTGTTCCTTGTTTGGTTGTCGGGATATCCTATATCGGGACCTCATGAGGCCCTCCCGAGGTTCTTTTCCCAGTCAAGGAATACCTTTGAAGCATCAATTGATGTTTGATTTTTTTCACTTGGGAGGTGCGATAGCGGGTGGTGATGCATATGATCGGGATTGGGTGCATCCTATTGCAGCTTGGTGGGTGATCGCTTATGGACTAGGGTTCCATAGCCATATCTGGAGTCGCTTCGATATATCATCGTGCATAGTAGCTACCCGGTAGAGGCAAGAGTCCTGTGAGGTGCTCCCTGGGACTATCCACGACGCTTGTTGGTGTGCCCATATAGCAGAGATAGTGGACATGGGAGGCTACCAGGTAGGGGCCACACCGAAGAGTGCTACTGGATGACGTCGAGAGCTTGGACTCCCCGTGATGAATCTGCCCATTGAGTGCATGATGATGGAGTTCCAATTATAGTTGGGCGACCTTTTGGTGGCGGCATGTGAAGCACAGTTTGAGGTACTATCGCGCTTTGCCCCCACATGGGTCGTAGATGAGGAGACGTGACGCTAAGCGTTCGTGATGGGACTCAACCGCCATATCAGGTAGATGACGTCGCTTAGGCGTTGTCGGGAATCGACGACCTCCTATTGCGTGTCTTGCGGATTAAGTGTGGTCGAGCGGCTTACCCAGCGTGTAAGAGTCATCATGAGCGTCAGCCTTGCTCGAGGAGCAGATTTGGACTTAATCGTCCCAGGAATTAATTTTGATCTCCCCATAGGGGTTGAAGATCAAGTACCTCTTGCCGCGAATTGATGATCTGTTTTGACCAGCTTTGGGAGCTAGTGTCTTTCTGTTGATCGATCTTCGCGCAAGGTACCCTATCTGGAGATCCGGGAGTTTGGCATTCTTTAGTTGGCCTTTCGTGACCGTTTCGGGCACTACGAATTTTGTGTACTGCCGTCGGGGTAGACGAATGCGCCAGATTCCTACAATGATCCCAAATGTGTTATTGAGCCTCTGTGGGCTGTTCCGAGGTAGCCTTCGTAGAGGATGTTGGTTGGCGAGGCGAAGTTGTGGATCGTCGCGTTGGAATGCGTTTGTCTGTCGAGAATCCTCAGTGGATGTGGGAGTGAGTTGTCTTGGATTTCGTTGTGGGCTCGCTAAAGTCACGTTTGGGTCACGACGCCGTTTGGGTGATCGCTGACCGACTGACTAGGTCCGCACTTTCCTCCCTATCCAACTGACTGAGTCTCTGGACGCTTCGACACGGGTTTGAGCCTTCGCGATAGTCCGTCTTCATGGCACTCCGGTCGGCTCTATTTCGGATCGAGACGCGTGTGTTACTTTGAGGTGCTTGCAAAGCCCTTGGTCGGCTTTGTCGCGAGCCTTCATTTAAGCATAGCGTTTCATTGCTGACGGACAGCCAGGCAAGAGGACGATTTAGGCCTTGGAGGACATGCTATTTGCCTGCGTGCTCGACTTGGGGCAATTGGATGAGGCGCCACCCTTTGGGTAGGGGTCTGCCTGTGAGACGACTGCCATTCGAGTATCCAGATGAAATTGAAAAAGGCACTCTACGGGCGCAGTTTTATACCTCCCTTGTGTTGGGACGGTTGTTGAGCGCCAGTTGGAGTGACCACAAGTTATTTATTGACCTTGCGGTGGCCAAGATGGTTCGTGCGTGCCTCTGCACCGCCTAGAACCGTCGAAAGGGCTACGCAGGTCATTGTCGCCAGGAGCCTACCTTCGGGGTAGGGCGACCATGTTGGCATGAGGTGTCCCAGTTTAAGGGCATCCTCTGTTTCGACGTTCGGGGCATGTTGAGTCGGCCTTCCATCGGACCGGTTTTCGTCCTGGAGTGGATTAGGGGAGGTGGCTGTCATGAAGCCTTGCCCCGTGGCTGACTCGTGCCTGTGACGTCATCCAATGTCTCATAGCTGAGACATTATGTCCACGATCATGCTCATGTCATTCCGTTCGAGCCGCTCATCCTCGAGTAGGATTTGTCGTTCGGGGAGCAGTTGATCAAGACCATGGACCAATGTGAGAAGAGGCTCCGTACCCAGACCGTTCCTTCGGTTAAAGTGCGTGGTAGCACCAGTTTGGTGTCCGGACCACTCAGGAGCTAAGGGACTCTATGGGTGACACTTCTACGTTTGGTCTTTCCCTTTGGGTTTCCTTAAATTTCGAGGACTAAATTTCCTAAGGGGGGGAGAATGTTAGACCTGTGTCATTTAGAGTCCTAATTTCGATCGGAGTCGCTAAAATTTTGATTTTTAGCTACCTGGTGGGGTTTGAGGACTCTGATTGAAGATATAACTGCATATTATGGGTCCTGGTACTGTTTAATACTGCCCATAAAATTTTCGTTTAATTCCGATAACGTTTTTGGAATTATGCAGTTTCGGATTGATATTCGGATTTGATTTTGTTAAAATCCAAGATGATGAGGTAAAAATCCGATGTTATTACGAGATGTTCAGTTTTGAGATAGCTTCCATATGGAAGTGGAATTGGATCAACTGGATTCGTATATAAAAAGTTATGGGCATTTTTCCATGTATACCCCGAAGTAGAGAAATCCAGGCAGCAGCCCTGTAAGATGTTTAGCCTAGATTTTGAAATATCTGAAGAGGTTATTTGATCTAGGTGTAAACATGAAAGTTGTAGATAATCGTCTTATCTTTCACATGCCACTGGAATCATGCAATTCCGAGCTGTATTGAGAAAGTTATGGCCGTTTAAGTGAAGCCCGTCCAGAATTTACGGGTCAGGGGCGATTTTGCCATTTGATCACTTTTGGCTATAAATTCACCCCCAAATGTTACGACTTGGGGTCTCTTCCCTCTCCCATCTGTTGTTCTCTGGTCCAGCCCCTGTTGGGTGTGTTTGGATGTGTTTGGTGGATGTTTTGGAGGAGAAACAAAAGGAGGAAGTGAAGGTGAGTGTTCAACACATGTGTTATGGTTGTTGTTTCTCTTCTTCCTCCATCTCCCCCTCTCTTTCAAGCTCCCTCACATGGTCCAGCCCTTTGTGTATGTTCAGCCCCCACATGTTTGATGAAATGCCACAATGAAGAGGAGAAAGTGAAGGTGATGATGAAGTCCGGGTCCAGAAAATGTTGTTTGGGATTAAAAATGGTGCTCTGGTCGAAAAGTGTCGTTCGGATTGTGTTTGGGTTGAAAAATGCTGTTTGGATAAAAAAAAATGATGTTCATGTCTTGTTTTAGTAGAAAATAGATGCTTGCGTTGAAAAAAGCCACTTTTGGTAAAAAAATAAAAATTTTGTTCGGGTCGAAAAATGAACTTTGGGTTGATAATATGAGGTTTGGGTAGGAAAATGCTGTTTTCGTCGAAAAAATGATGTTCAGGTTATTCTTGTGTCTAAAATGCGATTTGGGTGAGAAAATGCTGCATGTGCGAAAAGAAAAAAGTTTGGGTCGAAAAAATGGTACCTGTTTTGTGTTTTGGTAAAAAAAATGATGACTTGGTCAAAAAATGAAGTTCTGGACGACAAAATACTGTTTTTGTCTAAAAATGCAAATCGGGTCCAAAAATGATGCTTGAGTAAAAAAAAATGTTGTGTGCGTCTAAAATAGATATTAATGTAGAATAAATGCTCTTTGGATCGTAAAAATTGTTTTTGGGTCATGTTGTGATCGAAAAATGATGTTTGGGTTGAAAAAATGAAGTTTGAGTTGACAAATGTGTCGTTTGGGTCGAACAAGTGTAGTTTGGGTCATTTTTGCATCGAAAAATGATTTTTGCCTCGAAAATTGCATTTGGGGATGAAAAATGCTATTTGTGCTGAAAAAATTGTGCTTGGCTAAAAAAGATGATGTTTGGGTCACGTATAAATGTGGTTGGGTCGAAATGTGCTTTTTAGGTAGGAAAAATATTGTTTGGGTCGTGTTTTTTTTCGAAAAGATGAATTTGAGTCAAAGAAACGGGGTTTCTGTCTAAAAATGATGTCTGGGTCGAAAAGCAATGTCCGGGACAAGAATATGTTGTTTGGGACAAAAAATATTGTTCTGGTCCGAAAAAATTGTCTGGGATGAACAATGGTGCTCGGTTCGAAAAATGGTGCTAAGGTGGAAAAATGCCATTTGGATAGTGTTTGGGTAAAAAGAAAAACGTTTTAAGTTGTGTTTTAGTAGAAAATAGATGGTTACGTTGAAAAAAGGCACTTTTGGTAAAAAAAAAAATTTGTTTGGGTCGAAAAATGAAGCAAGGGCTGAAAAAATGATGTTTGGGTCGGAAAATGCTGTTCTCGTCGAAAAAAAGATGGTGAGGTCATTCATGTGTCTAAAATGTGATTTGGGAGAGAAAATGCTGCATGTATAAAAAAAAATTGTATGGGTCGGAAAAATGGTTTCTGTTTTGTGTTTTGGGAGAAAAAAAAAAGATGCCTTGGTCGAAAAATGAAGTACGGGTCGCCAAAACACTGTTTTGGTCAAAAAAATGCAAATCGGGTCTAAAAATGATGCTCTAGTAAAAGAAAATTCGACTGCGTCTAAAATTGATATTAATGTGGAATAAATGGTCTTTGGATCGAAAAAATGGTTTTGGGTCATGTTTCGATCGAAAAATAATGATTGGGTTGAAAAAATGAAGTTTTTAGTTGACAAATGTGTCGTTTGGGTCGAAAAAGTGTAGTTTGGGTCATTTTTTGATCGAAAATTGATTTTTGGCTCAAAAATTGCTTTTGGGGGTTGAAAAATGCTTATTGGGTTGACAAAATTGTGTATGGATAAAAAAAATGATGTTTGGGTCGTATAATTGTGGTTGGGTTGAAATGTGCTTTTTATGTAGGAAACATATTGGTTGGGTCGTGTTTTTTTCGAAAAGATCCATTTGAGTCGAAGAAATGAGGTTTCGGTCCAAAAATGTTGTCTGAGTCGAAAAGTGATGTCCGGGTCAAGAAAATGGTGTCTGGGACAAAAAAATGTTGTTCTGGTACGAAAATGTTGTTTGGGACGAAAAATTGTGCACAGGTCGAAAAATGTCGTTTCGATTGTGTTTGGGTTGGAAATTGCTGTTTGGGTCGAAAAAATGATGCTCATGTCGTGTTTTAGTAGAAAATGGATGCTTGGGTTGAAAAAGCCTCTTTTGGTAAAAAAAACTTTTTTGTCTGGGTCGAAAAATGAAGCCTGGGTTGAAAAAATGATGTTTGGGTCGGAAAATGCGGTTCTCGTTGAAAAAAAGATGGTGAGGTCATTCATGTGTCTAAAATGTGATTTGGGTGAGAAAATGCTGCATGTATAAAAAAAATTGTATGGGTCGGAAAAATGGTTTCTGTTTTGTGTTTTGGAAAAAAAAAAGGATGCCTTGGTCGAAAAATGAAGTACGGGTCGACAAAATTCTGTTTTGGTCGAAAAATGCAAATCGGGTCTAAAAATGATGCTTGAGTAAAAAAAATTTCATCTGCGTCTAAAATTGATATTAATGTAAAATAAATGGTCTTTGGATCGAAAAAATGGTTTTTGGGTCTTGTTTCGATCGAAAATTGATGATTGGGATGAAAAAAATGATGTTTGAGTTGACAAATGTGTCGTTTGGGTCAAAAAAGTGTAGTTTGGGTCATTTTTTGGATCGAAAATTGATTTTTGCCTCGAAAATTGCTTTTGGGGTTGAAAAACGCTTTTTGGGTTGAAAGAATTGTGTTTGGATAAAAAAAAAATGATGTTTGGGTCAAGTATAATTGTGGTTGGGTCGAAATGTGCTTTTTAGGTAGGAAAAATATTTTTTGGGTCGTGTTTTTTTCGAAAAGATCCATTTGAGTCGAAGAAGTGGGGTTTCGGTCCAAAAATGTTGTCTGGGTCGAAAAGTGACGTCCGGGTCCAGAAAATGTTGTTTGGGATTAAAAATGGTGCTCTGGTCGAAAAGTGTCGTTCGGATTGTGTTTGGGTTGAAAAATGCTGTTTGGATAAAAAAAAATGATGTTCATGTCTTGTTTTAGTAGAAAATAGATGCTTGCGTTGAAAAAAGCCACTTTTGGTAAAAAAATAAAAATTTTGTTTGGGTCGAAAAATGAACTTTGGGTTGAAAAAATGATGTTTGGGTAGGAAAATGCTGTTTTCGTCGAAAAAATGATGTTCAGGTTATTCTTGTGTCTAAAATGCGATTTGGGTGAGAAAATGCTGCATGTGCGAAAAGAAAAAAGTTTGGGTCGAAAAAATGGTACCTGTTTTGTGTTTTGGTAAAAAAAAATGATGACTTGGTCAAAAAATGAAGTTCTGGACGACAAAATACTGTTTTTGTCTAAAAATGCAAATCGGGTCCAAAAATGATGCTTGAGTAAAAAAAAATGTTGTGTGCGTCTAAAATAGATATTAATGTAGAATAAATGCTCTTTGGATCGTAAAAATTGTTTTTGGGTCATGTTGTGATCGAAAAATGATGTTTGGGTTGAAAAAATGAAGTTTGAGTTGACAAATGTGTCGTTTGGGTCGAACAAGTGTAGTTTGGGTCATTTTTGCATCGAAAAATGATTTTTGCCTCGAAAATTGCATTTGGGGATGAAAAATGCTATTTGTGCTGAAAAAATTGTGCTTGGCTAAAAAAGATGATGTTTGGGTCACGTATAAATGTGGTTGGGTCGAAATGTGCTTTTTAGGTAGGAAAAATATTGTTTGGGTCGTGTTTTTTTTCGAAAAGATGAATTTGAGTCAAAGAAACGGGGTTTCTGTCTAAAAATGATGTCTGGGTCGAAAAGCAATGTCCGGGACAAGAATATGTTGTTTGGGACAAAAAATATTGTTCTGGTCCGAAAAAATTGTCTGGGATGAACAATGGTGCTCGGTTCGAAAAATGGTGCTAAGGTGGAAAAATGCCATTTGGATAGTGTTTGGGTAAAAAGAAAAACGTTTAAGTTGTGTTTTAGTAGAAAATAGATGGTTACGTTGAAAAAAGGCACTTTTGGTAAAAAAAAAAATTTGTTTGGGTCGAAAAATGAAGCAAGGGCTGAAAAAATGATGTTTGGGTCGGAAAATGCTGTTCTCGTCGAAAAAAAGATGGTGAGGTCATTCATGTGTCTAAAATGTGATTTGGGAGAGAAAATGCTGCATGTATAAAAAAAAATTGTATGGGTCGGAAAAATGGTTTCTGTTTTGTGTTTTGGGAGAAAAAAAAAAGATGCCTTGGTCGAAAAATGAAGTACGGGTCGCCAAAACACTGTTTTGGTCAAAAAAATGCAAATCGGGTCTAAAAATGATGCTCTAGTAAAAGAAAATTCGACTGCGTCTAAAATTGATATTAATGTGGAATAAATGGTCTTTGGATCGAAAAAATGGTTTTGGGTCATGTTTCGATCGAAAAATAATGATTGGGTTGAAAAAATGAAGTTTTTAGTTGACAAATGTGTCGTTTGGGTCGAAAAAGTGTAGTTTGGGTCATTTTTTGATCGAAAATTGATTTTTGGCTCAAAAATTGCTTTTGGGGGTTGAAAAATGCTTATTGGGTTGACAAATTGTGTATGGATAAAAAAAAATGATGTTTGGGTCGTATAATTGTGGTTGGGTTGAAATGTGCTTTTTATGTAGGAAACATATTGGTTGGGTCGTGTTTTTTTCGAAAAGATCCATTTGAGTCGAAGAAATGAGGTTTCGGTCCAAAAATGTTGTCTGAGTCGAAAAGTGATGTCCGGGTCAAGAAAATGGTGTCTGGGACAAAAAAATGTTGTTCTGGTACGAAAATGTTGTTTGGGACGAAAAATTGTGCACAGGTCGAAAAATGTCGTTTCGATTGTGTTTGGGTTGGAAATTGCTGTTTGGGTCGAAAAAATGATGCTCATGTCGTGTTTTAGTAGAAAATGGATGCTTGGGTTGAAAAAGCCTCTTTTGGTAAAAAAAACTTTTTTGTCTGGGTCGAAAAATGAAGCCTGGGTTGAAAAAATGATGTTTGGGTCGGAAAATGCGGTTCTCGTTGAAAAAAAGATGGTGAGGTCATTCATGTGTCTAAAATGTGATTTGGGTGAGAAAATGCTGCATGTATAAAAAAAATTGTATGGGTCGGAAAAATGGTTTCTGTTTTGTGTTTTGGAAAAAAAAAGGATGCCTTGGTCGAAAAATGAAGTACGGGTCGACAAAATTCTGTTTTGGTCGAAAAATGCAAATCGGGTCTAAAAATGATGCTTGAGTAAAAAAAATTTCATCTGCGTCTAAAATTGATATTAATGTAAAATAAATGGTCTTTGGATCGAAAAAATGGTTTTTGGGTCTTGTTTCGATCGAAAATTGATGATTGGGATGAAAAAAATGATGTTTGAGTTGACAAATGTGTCGTTTGGGTCAAAAAAGTGTAGTTTGGGTCATTTTTTGGATCGAAAATTGATTTTTGCCTCGAAAATTGCTTTTGGGGTTGAAAAACGCTTTTTGGGTTGAAAGAATTGTGTTTGGATAAAAAAAAAATGATGTTTGGGTCAAGTATAATTGTGGTTGGGTCGAAATGTGCTTTTTAGGTAGGAAAAATATTTTTTGGGTCGTGTTTTTTTCGAAAAGATCCATTTGAGTCGAAGAAGTGGGGTTTCGGTCCAAAAATGTTGTCTGGGTCGAAAAGTGACGTCCGGGTCCAGAAAATGTTGTTTGGGATTAAAAATGGTGCTCTGGTCGAAAAGTGTCGTTCGGATTGTGTTTGGGTTGAAAAATGCTGTTTGGATAAAAAAAAATGATGTTCATGTCTTGTTTTAGTAGAAAATAGATGCTTGCGTTGAAAAAAGCCACTTTTGGTAAAAAAATAAAAATTTTGTTTGGGTCGAAAAATGAACTTTGGGTTGAAAAAATGATGTTTGGGTAGGAAAATGCTGTTTTCGTCGAAAAAATGATGTTCAGGTTATTCTTGTGTCTAAAATGCGATTTGGGTGAGAAAATGCTGCATGTGCGAAAAGAAAAAAGTTTGGGTCGAAAAAATGGTACCTGTTTTGTGTTTTGGTAAAAAAAATGATGACTTGGTCAAAAAATGAAGTTCTGGACGACAAAATACTGTTTTTGTCTAAAAATGCAAATCGGGTCCAAAAATGATGCTTGAGTAAAAAAAAATGTTGTGTGCGTCTAAAATAGATATTAATGTAGAATAAATGCTCTTTGGATCGTAAAAATTGTTTTTGGGTCATGTTGTGATCGAAAAATGATGTTTGGGTTGAAAAAATGAAGTTTGAGTTGACAAATGTGTCGTTTGGGTCGAACAAGTGTAGTTTGGGTCATTTTTGCATCGAAAAATGATTTTTGCCTCGAAAATTGCATTTGGGGATGAAAAATGCTATTTGTGCTGAAAAAAAAAAAATGG
>JAUJYO010001300.1:0-25868 GCA_030737845.1 Acorus calamus | reverse complement strand
AAACGTAAAAATCATCTTTCGATCGAAACACAACCCAAACTGCACTTTTTCTACCCAAACAGCACGTTTCGACCCAAACCAAATTTTTTTGGACCCAATCACCATTTTTCTACCCGTACATCGTTTTTAAACCCAAAAAACAATTCGCATCCAAAACAATATTTCTTCAACCCAAACAGCATTTTTCCACCCAAACAATATATTTCGACCCAAACATGACCCAAAGACAATTTTTAGACCCGAACAACATTTCCAAACCCAAACTGCATTTTTCGGCGCAATATACATTTTTCGACCCAAACACAATTATTTCGACCAAACCAGCATTTTTCGACCCATGCCCGACCCAAACCACATTTTTGGACCCAGGCACCTTTTATTTTACCCGACCAGCGTTTCTTTCTTCCAAACCCAACTTTTCGAACCAAACCCCATTCCTTCTACGCGATCCGCAATTTTCGACCCAAACCCCATTTTTCGACTGAAATTGATTTTTTCGATCCAAACACGACCCGAACGTCATTTTCTTCCCTAAACAGTATATTTCATCCCAAGCAAGATTTTTTTACCCAAACAGCAATTTTTCGATGCGAACCGCATTTTTCTCACGCGAACAGCATTCTTCAACCCAGAAGGCAATTTCCAAGCGGAAAGCATTTTTCGAACCAAACACTACCAAACCTGCACTTTTTCAACCCAATCAGCACATTTCGACCCAAAATATAATTTTTGACCCAAAACGTCATTTTGAGACCAAAACAACATCTCTCAACCCAAACTTCATTTCTTCCGCCAAATAGCATTTCTCCGACCAAACATAGTTTTTCGACACCAAACATTCCCAAAAACAAATTTTTTTTGTCCCGTCTGAAACACCTTCTTCTCAATCTAAATACAGCATTTTGACGCAAAGAACGTTTTGTTTTTACTCCAACATCATTTTCGGACCCGAACAGCGGTCTGCGGCCCGAAAAAACGTTTTTCAACCCAAATATCATTTCTCGACCCAAACAACATTTTCTAGGACCCAAGCAGCACTTTCCAGGCCAGAAAATCGTTTTTCGACCCGGACAGCGTTTTTTCGACCCGAACATCATTTTACAACCCAGACAGCATTTTTGTACTAAACAACGACACAAACACAAACACCATTTTTTTTATACGAACCGCATTTTGAAACCCAAATCGCATCGTCGACGCAAAAAGTACCTAAACATCATTTTTCCAAGCGGAAGAGAACTTTCCAGGCCAGAAAAGAATTTTTCGACCCAAACAGCATTCCGTCAGCCTGTTGTACATCATTTTTCAACCAGGACAGCTTTTTTCGACGAGAACATGACCCAAACACCTTATTTTCGAACCAAACAGCATTTTCTGGGACAAACCGGTTGTTGTGGCCCAAATCGCATTTTCGGCCCAAAAATGACACGGACATCATTTTTTCGACCAAAACAGCGTTTTCTGAACTCCAACGTCATTTGCTCGAGCAAAAGACATTTTCTGAACTCCAAAGAGAATTTTTTTCGACCCAAACAACATTTTTCAAACCAAACTGCATTTTTTTTCTACACCCCAAACGTAAAAATCATCTTTCGATCGAAACACAACCCAAACTGCACTTTTTCTACCCAAACAGCACGTTTCGACCCAAACCAAATTTTTTTGGACCCAATCACCATTTTTCTACCCGTACATCGTTTTTAAACCCAAAAAACAATTCGCATCCAAAACAATATTTCTTCAACCCAAACAGCATTTTTCCACCCAAACAATATATTTCGACCCAAACATGACCCAAAGACAATTTTTAGACCCGAACAACATTTCCAAACCCAAACTGCATTTTTCGGCGCAATATACATTTTTCGACCCAAACACAATTATTTCGACCAAACCAGCATTTTTCGACCCATGCCCGACCCAAACCACATTTTTGGACCCAGGCACCTTTTATTTTACCCGACCAGCGTTTCTTTCTTCCAAACCCAACTTTTCGAACCAAACCCCATTCCTTCTACGCGATCCGCAATTTTCGACCCAAACCCCATTTTTCGACTGAAATTGATTTTTTCGATCCAAACACGACCCGAACGTCATTTTCTTCCCTAAACAGTATATTTCATCCCAAGCAAGATTTTTTTACCCAAACAGCAATTTTTCGATGCGAACCGCATTTTTCTCACGCGAACAGCATTCTTCAACCCAGAAGGCAATTTCCAAAGCGGAAAGCATTTTTCGAACCAAACACTACCAAACCTGCACTTTTTCAACCCAATCAGCACATTTCGACCCAAAATATAATTTTTGACCCAAAACGTCATTTTGAGACCAAAACAACATCTCTCAACCCAAACTTCATTTCTTCCGCCAAATAGCATTTCTCCGACCAAACATAGTTTTTCGACACCAAACATTCCCAAAAACAAATTTTTTTTTTCCCGTCTGAAACACCTTCTTCTCAATCTAAATACAGCATTTTGACGCAAAGAACGTTTTGTTTTTACTCCAACATCATTTTCGGACCCGAACAGCGGTCTGCGGCCCGAAAAAACGTTTTTCAACCCAAATATCATTTCTCGACCCAAACAACATTTTCTAGGACCCAAGCAGCACTTTCCAGGCCAGAAAATCGTTTTTCGACCCGAACATCATTTTACAACCCAGACAGCATTTTTGTACTAAACAACGACACAAACACCATTTTTTTTTATACGAACCGCATTTTGAAACCCAAATCGCATCGTCGACGCAAAAAGTACCTAAACATCATTTTTCCAAGCGGAAGAGAACTTTCCAGGCCAGAAAAGAATTTTTCGACCCAAACAGCATTCCGTCAGCCTGTTGTACATCATTTTTCAACCAGGACAGCTTTTTTCGACGAGAACATGACCCAAACACCTTATTTTCGAACCAAACAGCATTTTCTGGGACAAACCGGTTGTTGTGGCCCAAATCGCATTTTCGGCCCAAAAATGACACGGACATCATTTTTTCGACCAAAACAGCGTTTTCTGAACTCCAACGTCATTTGCTCGAGCAAAAGACATTTTCTGAACTCCAAAGAGAATTTTTTTCGACCCAAACAACATTTTTCAAACCAAACTGCATTTTTTTTCTACACCCCAAACGTAAAAATCATCTTTCGATCGAAACACAACCCAAACTGCACTTTTTCTACCCAAACAGCACGTTTCGACCCAAACCAAATTTTTTTGGACCCAATCACCATTTTTCTACCCGTACATCGTTTTTAAACCCAAAAAACAATTCGCATCCAAAACAATATTTCTTCAACCCAAACAGCATTTTTCCACCCAAACAATATATTTCGACCCAAACATGACCCAAAGACAATTTTTAGACCCGAACAACATTTCCAAACCCAAACTGCATTTTTCGGCGCAATATACATTTTTCGACCCAAACACAATTATTTCGACCAAACCAGCATTTTTCGACCCATGCCCGACCCAAACCACATTTTTGGACCCAGGCACCTTTTATTTTACCCGACCAGCGTTTCTTTCTTCCAAACCCAACTTTTCGAACCAAACCCCATTCCTTCTACGCGATCCGCAATTTTCGACCCAAACCCCATTTTTCGACTGAAATTGATTTTTTCGATCCAAACACGACCCGAACGTCATTTTCTTCCCTAAACAGTATATTTCATCCCAAGCAAGATTTTTTTACCCAAACAGCAATTTTTCGATGCGAACCGCATTTTTCTCACGCGAACAGCATTCTTCAACCCAGAAGGCAATTTCCAAAGCGGAAAGCATTTTTCGAACCAAACACTACCAAACCTGCACTTTTTCAACCCAATCAGCACATTTCGACCCAAAATATAATTTTTGACCCAAAACGTCATTTTGAGACCAAAACAACATCTCTCAACCCAAACTTCATTTCTTCCGCCAAATAGCATTTCTCCGACCAAACATAGTTTTTCGACACCAAACATTCCCAAAAACAAATTTTTTTTTCCCGTCTGAAACACCTTCTTCTCAATCTAAATACAGCATTTTGACGCAAAGAACGTTTTGTTTTTACTCCAACATCATTTTCGGACCCGAACAGCGGTCTGCGGCCCGAAAAAACGTTTTTCAACCCAAATATCATTTCTCGACCCAAACAACATTTTCTAGGACCCAAGCAGCACTTTCCAGGCCAGAAAATCGTTTTTCGACCCGGACAGCGTTTTTTCGACCCGAACATCATTTTACAACCCAGACAGCATTTTTGTACTAAACAACGACACAAACACCATTTTTTTTTTATACGAACCGCATTTTGAAACCCAAATCGCATCGTCGACGCAAAAAGTACCTAAACATCATTTTTCCAAGCGGAAGAGAACTTTCCAGGCCAGAAAAGAATTTTTCGACCCAAACAGCATTCCGTCAGCCTGTTGTACATCATTTTTCAACCAGGACAGCTTTTTTCGACGAGAACATGACCCAAACACCTTATTTTCGAACCAAACAGCATTTTCTGGGACAAACCGGTTGTTGTGGCCCAAATCGCATTTTCGGCCCAAAAATGACACGGACATCATTTTTTCGACCAAAACAGCGTTTTCTGAACTCCAACGTCATTTGCTCGAGCAAAAGACATTTTCTGAACTCCAAAGAGAATTTTTTTCGACCCAAACAACATTTTTCAAACCAAACTGCATTTTTTTTCTACACCCCAAACGTAAAAATCATCTTTCGATCGAAACACAACCCAAACTGCACTTTTTCTACCCAAACAGCACGTTTCGACCCAAACCAAATTTTTTTGGACCCAATCACCATTTTTCTACCCGTACATCGTTTTTAAACCCAAAAAACAATTCGCATCCAAACAATATTTCTTCAACCCAAACAGCATTTTTCCACCCAAACAATATATTTCGACCCAAACATGACCCAAAGACAATTTTTAGACCCGAACAACATTTCCAAACCCAAACTGCATTTTTCGGCGCAATATACATTTTTCGACCCAAACACAATTATTTCGACCAAACCAGCATTTTTCGACCCATGCCCGACCCAAACCACATTTTTGGACCCAGGCACCTTTTATTTTACCCGACCAGCGTTTCTTTCTTCCAAACCCAACTTTTCGAACCAAACCCCATTCCTTCTACGCGATCCGCAATTTTCGACCCAAACCCCATTTTTCGACTGAAATTGATTTTTTCGATCCAAACACGACCCGAACGTCATTTTCTTCCCTAAACAGTATATTTCATCCCAAGCAAGATTTTTTTACCCAAACAGCAATTTTTCGATGCGAACCGCATTTTTCTCACGCGAACAGCATTCTTCAACCCAGAAGGCAATTTCCAAAGCGGAAAGCATTTTTCGAACCAAACACTACCAAACCTGCACTTTTTCAACCCAATCAGCACATTTCGACCCAAAATATAATTTTTGACCCAAAACGTCATTTTGAGACCAAAACAACATCTCTCAACCCAAACTTCATTTCTTCCGCCAAATAGCATTTCTCCGACCAAACATAGTTTTTCGACACCAAACATTCCCAAAAACAAATTTTTTTTTCCCGTCTGAAACACCTTCTTCTCAATCTAAATACAGCATTTTGACGCAAAGAACGTTTTGTTTTTACTCCAACATCATTTTCGGACCCGAACAGCGGTCTGCGGCCCGAAAAAACGTTTTTCAACCCAAATATCATTTCTCGACCCAAACAACATTTTCTAGGACCCAAGCAGCACTTTCCAGGCCAGAAAATCGTTTTTCGACCCGGACAGCGTTTTTTCGACCCGAACATCATTTTACAACCCAGACAGCATTTTTGTACTAAACAACGACACAAACACCATTTTTTTTATGCGAACCGCATTTTGAAACCCAAATCGCATCGTCGACGCAAAAAGTACCTAAACATCATTTTTCCAAGCGGAAGAGAACTTTCCAGGCCAGAAAAGAATTTTTCGACCCAAACAGCATTCCGTCAGCCTGTTGTACATCATTTTTCAACCAGGACAGCTTTTTTCGACGAGAACATGACCCAAACACCTTATTTTCGAACCAAACAGCATTTTCTGGGACAAACCGGTTGTTGTGGCCCAAATCGCATTTTCGGCCCAAAAATGACACGGACATCATTTTTTCGACCAAAACAGCGTTTTCTGAACTCCAACGTCATTTGCTCGAGCAAAAGACATTTTCTGAACTCCAAAGAGAATTTTTTTCGACCCAAACAACATTTTTCAAACCAAACTGCATTTTTTTTCTACACCCCAAACGTAAAAATCATCTTTCGATCGAAACACAACCCAAACTGCACTTTTTCTACCCAAACAGCACGTTTCGACCCAAACCAAATTTTTTTGGACCCAATCACCATTTTTCTACCCGTACATCGTTTTTAAACCCAAAAAACAATTCGCATCCAAACAATATTTCTTCAACCCAAACAGCATTTTTCCACCCAAACAATATATTTCGACCCAAACATGACCCAAAGACAATTTTTAGACCCGAACAACATTTCCAAACCCAAACTGCATTTTTCGGCGCAATATACATTTTTCGACCCAAACACAATTATTTCGACCAAACCAGCATTTTTCGACCCATGCCCGACCCAAACCACATTTTTGGACCCAGGCACCTTTTATTTTACCCGACCAGCGTTTCTTTCTTCCAAACCCAACTTTTCGAACCAAACCCCATTCCTTCTACGCGATCCGCAATTTTCGACCCAAACCCCATTTTTCGACTGAAATTGATTTTTTCGATCCAAACACGACCCGAACGTCATTTTCTTCCCTAAACAGTATATTTCATCCCAAGCAAGATTTTTTTACCCAAACAGCAATTTTTCGATGCGAACCGCATTTTTCTCACGCGAACAGCATTCTTCAACCCAGAAGGCAATTTCCAAAGCGGAAAGCATTTTTCGAACCAAACACTACCAAACCTGCACTTTTTCAACCCAATCAGCACATTTCGACCCAAAATATAATTTTTGACCCAAAACGTCATTTTGAGACCAAAACAACATCTCTCAACCCAAACTTCATTTCTTCCGCCAAATAGCATTTCTCCGACCAAACATAGTTTTTCGACACCAAACATTCCCAAAAACAAATTTTTTTTTCCCGTCTGAAACACCTTCTTCTCAATCTAAATACAGCATTTTGACGCAAAGAACGTTTTGTTTTTACTCCAACATCATTTTCGGACCCGAACAGCGGTCTGCGGCCCGAAAAAACGTTTTTCAACCCAAATATCATTTCTCGACCCAAACAACATTTTCTAGGACCCAAGCAGCACTTTCCAGGCCAGAAAATCGTTTTTCGACCCGGACAGCGTTTTTTCGACCCGAACATCATTTTACAACCCAGACAGCATTTTTGTACTAAACAACGACACAAACACCATTTTTTTTTATTTTTTTTATACGAACCGCATTTTGAAACCCAAATCGCATCGTCGACGCAAAAAGTACCTAAACATCATTTTTCCAAGCGGAAGAGAACTTTCCAGGCCAGAAAAGAATTTTTCGACCCAAACAGCATTCCGTCAGCCTGTTGTACATCATTTTTCAACCAGGACAGCTTTTTTCGACGAGAACATGACCCAAACACCTTATTTTCGAACCAAACAGCATTTTCTGGGACAAACCGGTTGTTGTGGCCCAAATCGCATTTTCGGCCCAAAAATGACACGGACATCATTTTTTCGACCAAAACAGCGTTTTCTGAACTCCAACGTCATTTGCTCGAGCAAAAGACATTTTCTGAACTCCAAAGAGAATTTTTTTCGACCCAAACAACATTTTTCAAACCAAACTGCATTTTTTTTCTACACCCCAAACGTAAAAATCATCTTTCGATCGAAACACAACCCAAACTGCACTTTTTCTACCCAAACAGCACGTTTCGACCCAAACCAAATTTTTTTGGACCCAATCACCATTTTTCTACCCGTACATCGTTTTTAAACCCAAAAAACAATTCGCATCCAAAACAATATTTCTTCAACCCAAACAGCATTTTTCCACCCAAACAATATATTTCGACCCAAACATGACCCAAAGACAATTTTTAGACCCGAACAACATTTCCAAACCCAAACTGCATTTTTCGGCGCAATATACATTTTTCGACCCAAACACAATTATTTCGACCAAACCAGCATTTTTCGACCCATGCCCGACCCAAACCACATTTTTGGACCCAGGCACCTTTTATTTTACCCGACCAGCGTTTCTTTCTTCCAAACCCAACTTTTCGAACCAAACCCCATTCCTTCTACGCGATCCGCAATTTTCGACCCAAACCCCATTTTTCGACTGAAATTGATTTTTTCGATCCAAACACGACCCGAACGTCATTTTCTTCCCTAAACAGTATATTTCATCCCAAGCAAGATTTTTTTACCCAAACAGCAATTTTTCGATGCGAACCGCATTTTTCTCACGCGAACAGCATTCTTCAACCCAGAAGGCAATTTCCAAAGCGGAAAGCATTTTTCGAACCAAACACTACCAAACCTGCACTTTTTCAACCCAATCAGCACATTTCGACCCAAAATATAATTTTTGACCCAAAACGTCATTTTGAGACCAAAACAACATCTCTCAACCCAAACTTCATTTCTTCCGCCAAATAGCATTTCTCCGACCAAACATAGTTTTTCGACACCAAACATTCCCAAAAACAAATTTTTTTTTCCCGTCTGAAACACCTTCTTCTCAATCTAAATACAGCATTTTGACGCAAAGAACGTTTTGTTTTTACTCCAACATCATTTTCGGACCCGAACAGCGGTCTGCGGCCCGAAAAAACGTTTTTCAACCCAAATATCATTTCTCGACCCAAACAACATTTTCTAGGACCCAAGCAGCACTTTCCAGGCCAGAAAATCGTTTTTCGACCCGGACAGCGTTTTTTCGACCCGAACATCATTTTACAACCCAGACAGCATTTTTGTACTAAACAACGACACAAACACCATTTTTTTTATACGAACCGCATTTTGAAACCCAAATCGCATCGTCGACGCAAAAAGTACCTAAACATCATTTTTCCAAGCGGAAGAGAACTTTCCAGGCCAGAAAAGAATTTTTCGACCCAAACAGCATTCCGTCAGCCTGTTGTACATCATTTTTCAACCAGGACAGCTTTTTTCGACGAGAACATGACCCAAACACCTTATTTTCGAACCAAACAGCATTTTCTGGGACAAACCGGTTGTTGTGGCCCAAATCGCATTTTCGGCCCAAAAATGACACGGACATCATTTTTTCGACCAAAACAGCGTTTTCTGAACTCCAACGTCATTTGCTCGAGCAAAAGACATTTTCTGAACTCCAAAGAGAATTTTTTTCGACCCAAACAACATTTTTCAAACCAAACTGCATTTTTTTTCTACACCCCAAACGTAAAAATCATCTTTCGATCGAAACACAACCCAAACTGCACTTTTTCTACCCAAACAGCACGTTTCGACCCAAACCAAATTTTTTTGGACCCAATCACCATTTTTCTACCCGTACATCGTTTTTAAACCCAAAAAACAATTCGCATCCAAAACAATATTTCTTCAACCCAAACAGCATTTTTCCACCCAAACAATATATTTCGACCCAAACATGACCCAAAGACAATTTTTAGACCCGAACAACATTTCCAAACCCAAACTGCATTTTTCGGCGCAATATACATTTTTCGACCCAAACACAATTATTTCGACCAAACCAGCATTTTTCGACCCATGCCCGACCCAAACCACATTTTTGGACCCAGGCACCTTTTATTTTACCCGACCAGCGTTTCTTTCTTCCAAACCCAACTTTTCGAACCAAACCCCATTCCTTCTACGCGATCCGCAATTTTCGACCCAAACCCCATTTTTCGACTGAAATTGATTTTTTCGATCCAAACACGACCCGAACGTCATTTTCTTCCCTAAACAGTATATTTCATCCCAAGCAAGATTTTTTTACCCAAACAGCAATTTTTCGATGCGAACCGCATTTTTCTCACGCGAACAGCATTCTTCAACCCAGAAGGCAATTTCCAAAGCGGAAAGCATTTTTCGAACCAAACACTACCAAACCTGCACTTTTTCAACCCAATCAGCACATTTCGACCCAAAATATAATTTTTGACCCAAAACGTCATTTTGAGACCAAAACAACATCTCTCAACCCAAACTTCATTTCTTCCGCCAAATAGCATTTCTCCGACCAAACATAGTTTTTCGACACCAAACATTCCCAAAAACAAATTTTTTTTTCCCGTCTGAAACACCTTCTTCTCAATCTAAATACAGCATTTTGACGCAAAGAACGTTTTGTTTTTACTCCAACATCATTTTCGGACCCGAACAGCGGTCTGCGGCCCGAAAAAACGTTTTTCAACCCAAATATCATTTCTCGACCCAAACAACATTTTCTAGGACCCAAGCAGCACTTTCCAGGCCAGAAAATCGTTTTTCGACCCGGACAGCGTTTTTTCGACCCGAACATCATTTTACAACCCAGACAGCATTTTTGTACTAAACAACGACACAAACACCATTTTTTTTATGCGAACCGCATTTTGAAACCCAAATCGCATCGTCGACGCAAAAAGTACCTAAACATCATTTTTTCCAAGCGGAAGAGAACTTTCCAGGCCAGAAAAGAATTTTTCGACCCAAACAGCATTCCGTCAGCCTGTTGTACATCATTTTTCAACCAGGACAGCTTTTTTCGACGAGAACATGACCCAAACACCTTATTTTCGAACCAAACAGCATTTTCTGGGACAAACCGGTTGTTGTGGCCCAAATCGCATTTTCGGCCCAAAAATGACACGGACATCATTTTTTCGACCAAAACAGCGTTTTCTGAACTCCAACGTCATTTGCTCGAGCAAAAGACATTTTCTGAACTCCAAAGAGAATTTTTTTCGACCCAAACAACATTTTTCAAACCAAACTGCATTTTTTTTCTACACCCCAAACGTAAAAATCATCTTTCGATCGAAACACAACCCAAACTGCACTTTTTCTACCCAAACAGCACGTTTCGACCCAAACCAAATTTTTTTGGACCCAATCACCATTTTTCTACCCGTACATCGTTTTTAAACCCAAAAAACAATTCGCATCCAAAACAATATTTCTTCAACCCAAACAGCATTTTTCCACCCAAACAATATATTTCGACCCAAACATGACCCAAAGACAATTTTTAGACCCGAACAACATTTCCAAACCCAAACTGCATTTTTCGGCGCAATATACATTTTTCGACCCAAACACAATTATTTCGACCAAACCAGCATTTTTCGACCCATGCCCGACCCAAACCACATTTTTGGACCCAGGCACCTTTTATTTTTACCCGACCAGCGTTTCTTTCTTCCAAACCCAACTTTTCGAACCAAACCCCATTCCTTCTACGCGATCCGCAATTTTCGACCCAAACCCCATTTTTCGACTAAAATTGATTTTTTCGATCCAAACACGACCCGAGCAGGATTTTTTGACCCAAACAGCAATTTTTCGATGCGAACCGCATTTTTCTCACGCGAACAGCATTCTTCAACCCTGTGGCAATTTCCGAAGCGGAAAGCATTTTTCGAACCAAACACTACCAAAACTGCACTTTTTCAACCCAATCAGTGTCACGCCCCAGGGCGGCCGTCCCCGAGACGTGGCAAATATATAAATGATATCAGTAATCCATACACGAGGTCAAATAAATATTCCACAATAGAAAAGGCAATACACAAGTAACTGACATCAAATATATACAAAAAGCGGAAGCTCAAATGACTACGTCTGTAATTCAAAGACATATTACAGACTAGAGTACACAATCAATTGTCCTGTGAGAGCCAATATATACAATAACTGACATCAACAGTCTACATACCATGCACAAGCACAAGTATAATACATACAATAAAAAGGGAATGTTGATAGCCTCCGACTCGCAAGACATCCAACGCGAACGCAGATCTCCTACTCGGATGGCGCCAGGGGAGCTCTTCTCTTGGATCCGACTCAGCGTCAACTGGGGAAAAACATAAGCGAGGGTTGAGCTACAAGCTCAGTGAGTGGTCAGAAACCAAACACCAACACAACATTCGATCCTAAGGCAATCACCTATCAAGGAAACCATGGGTAGAACCCAACGGTTAACAAGGTTACACGGCGGTGCAACCATACCTCGTCCTCGCCCTAGCCCCCACAGGGGTGAGCCTAGGGACTTGAAGGACAAACTTGCTGTTCTACACCGTTCGTCATCCGGTAGCGCTCTCCCGGGCCGCCTCTACCTGGAGCCGGCCACGGTCAGTACACTGTCGACAGCGTCGATGGTACCTACAGGTGGGGGTCCACCCAGGGTGGCTCGTACCTAGGAAGCATCTACACGGATCCGGCGAAGGGGAGAACGATAATTCATGCTCGCAATATCGTCCGGTGGTCCATCCTCGTGTAGCCTCACCTGGTACACTCCCATGATCAGTACATCCGCCGAATGCATCGGGAGTACTTACAAGTGGGAGTCCTCTGTCAGGGCAGCTTCAACATCTGGGCCACGACATGCGACGATATTGGGAGGAACCACTACTTGTTCGCAGCGCGAACCCCATGGGAAAACCTACTACACGAGCTGGTGGGTCGAGTATCAACTCGAGCCCACCCCACTCACACTAATACCCTCACCCTCACCCCGACGGGTGACATAGGATCTTGGGAAATTACACGAACTGGCAGATCGAACCAACGCCGACCCACTACACCCTCACCCTCACCCCCTCCTTGGGGTGACATAGGCTCTTGGGGAAGAGGTCGATTGTTCTACACCACTCGTCTTCCGGTAGTCTCTCCCGGTGTGGCCCCTACTACCTGGTGGCCCCTGGCATCTCACAGGGTTCAGGCCTCTACCGGACTAGTCTCCCAAGACCGCTACCTCAGCTGTATGGGCACACCAACACGCGTCATGAGTAGTATCGGGGAGATCTCCACCGGACTTTACTACGCCGGGCAGTCTCTACTCGGAGCCGACGAGGGAAAGAACACTCGACACCCGCGAATACGATCCCTATGGATCCGTCATCATCGGTTATCAAACACCGATAAGCGCAATGAATTCTCATGAATTCCCTCCAGGGCGCATAACTCAGATGCGGGGAAGACATTTTATTCTAAGTGTCAAAGGCATGGTATGACCCCATAGGAGGTCATACACTTGTCTAATCTCATTAGACAAGACTCATGGCCCAATAGGCATATACAGAATATGCAATTAATTACCCAGGGATAACTTACTTAAACATGCTTACGAGGGCATAATAAATATTCAATCACATAAGTACGACTTAAGCAGGCGTTGGATATCACCAACTCAAAGGGGAGGGTTAAGCGCGATCCGCGCGACAATAGGTGTATGCCAATAATTCCAAGCGAACCCGAGTCAAGTAGGAACTACATCTACTCACTCGGTTCGTGAAAGGAGGGAGGGCGAGAGAGAGGGAATGCCTCATTCCCTCTCGAAGCTGGTCATAGTTTTGCCCCCAACAAGATGGGTGCAACAACTATACCATACCCTCGAGTACTAAATCGGGATTATTACGCATACACCCCGTTATTAACCCAAGTTAGACATGCTGGATATGTTCAATTAATAATACAGGTAGTAATTCAACAAAATAACCTAAGTCATGCCATATTCTATACAATACATAGGCAAGTATAAGGTAGAATAGGTGTTCTACACAATATACGAGCTATACAACCTAGCATGCATGATATCTAACATATTTAGGGTGCAATTAAAGCCCCATGGAAGCGCGAAGCACGCCTACGTGCCTCGAGCGCTCCCGGAAGGGTTGGAATCGAACCACTCACCTAACGAGCGCACGGCTCGCGAAACGCAATAGAGCGACGAATTGAATCCGAAGCCTGAAATCAAACCGCCAAGGATCATCCAATTGTTGCATTTGGCTATAACAAGCTGCTCGACACCACGAAGCACTCCGAACGCGTCTGAGCACCGCAAGCACGCCCTCGAGTACCCCGTGCACGCTGCCCATGCACCCCGCACGCATCAAACCACGTTAAGCACGTCCTCGAGCACCTCGTGCATGCTTTCCACACACTCCGCACGCATTGGGCAAAGCCAAGCACGCCCTCGAGCACCTCGTGCACGCTGCCCGCACACTCCGCACGCATCGGGCAAGGCCAAGCACGCCCTCGAGCACCCCGTGCACGCTGCCCGCACACTCGGCACGCATCGGGCAAGGCCAAGCACGCCCTCGAGCACCTCGTGCACGCTGCCCTCACACTCCGCACGCATCGGGCAAGGCCAAGCACGCCCTCAAGCACCTCGTGCACGCTGCCCGCACACTCCGCACGCATCGAACAACGTCACGCACACCCTCGAGCACCCCGTGCACGCTGCCCACGCACTCTGCATGCATCGAACAACGTCAAGCACGTCCTCGAGCACCTCACGCACGCTTCTTGCGCACTCCGCACGCATGCGAGCACCTCATGCACGCTTCCCGCGCACTCCGCACGCATGCGAGCACGCCGAGCGCGCACCCGCAGCCCCCGCATACCTCTTATGTGATCTCGAGTGTACCAATGCGTCAATCCCACGCCCCAACTAGTACACAAACACGAGTTTAGATGATGCATGAGGAAAGCCAATGGAAAGAGGAGAAGAAGAGGCATACTTGGTTCACTCACACATATCCACAAACATGTGGCATGCACACCTACACAACACATACAACTTGAGCATGTGCTTCTCCCTTTACATGCACCCAATCCAAGCATTTCTTCTCCTTGGCATTACATCAAGCATGTGGGGGGGGGGGGCTGATACACACAAAGGGCTGAACCATGTGAGGGAGCTTGAGAGAGAGGGGGAGGTGGAGGAAGAAGAGAAACAACAACCATAACACATGTGTTGAACACTCACCTTCACTTCCTCCTTTTGTTTCTCCTCCAAAACATCCACCAAACACATCCAAACACACCCAACAGGGGCTGGACCAGAGAACAACAGATGGGAGAGGTAAGAGACCCCAAGTCGTAACATTTGGGGGTGAATTTATAGCCATAAGTGATCAAATGGCAAAATCGCCCCTGACCCGTAAATTCTGGACGGGCTTCACTTAAACGGCCATAACTTCCCCAATACAGCTCCAAATTGCACAATTCCAGCGGCATTGGAAAGATAAGACGATTATCTACAACTTTCATGTTTACACCTAGATCAAATAACCCCTCCAGCTATTTCGAAATCTAGGCTAAACATCTTACAGGGCTGCTGCCTCGATTTCTCAACTTCGGGGTATACATGGAAAAATACCCATAACTTTTAATATACGAATCCAGTTGATCCAATTCCACTTCTATATGGAAGCTATCTCCAAACTTAACATCTCATAATAATATCGGATTTTTATCTCTTCATCTTGAATTTTAACAAAATCAAATCCGAATGCCCAATCCAAAACTGCATAATTCCAAAAATGTTATCGGAATTAAACGAAAATTTTATGGGCAGTACTAAACAGTACCAGGACCCATAATATGCAGTTATTTCTTCAATCAGAGTCTTCAAACCCCAACAGGTAGCTAAAAACCAAAATTTTAGCGACTCCGATCGAAATTAGGACTCTAAATGACACAGGTCTAACATTCTCCCCCCCTTAGGAAATTTAGTCCTCGAAATTTAAGGAAACCCAAAGGGAAGGCCGAACATAGAAGTGTCGCCCATAGAGTCCCTTGGCTCCCGAGTGGTCCGGACCCTTAACTGGTGCCACCACTTACTTTAACCGAAGGAACGGTCTGGGTACGGAGCCTCTTCTCACATTTGTCCATGGTCTCGATCAACTGCTCCCCGAACGACAAATCCTGCTCGAGGATGAGCGGCTCGAACAGAATGACATGAGCATGATCGTGGACATAATGTCTCAGCTATGAGAAATTGGATGACGTCACAGGCACGAGTCAGCCACGGGGCAAGGCTTTATGACAGCCACCTCCCCTAATCCACTCAAGGACGAAAGCCGGTCCGATGGAAGGCTGACTCAACACGCCCCGAACGTCGAAACAGAGGATGCCCTTAAACCGGGACACCTCATGCCAACATGTTCGCTGAACCCGAAGGTAGGCTCCTGGCGACAATGACCTGTGTAGCCCTTCTGACGGTTCTAGGTGGTGCAGAGGCACGCACGAACCATCTCGGCCACCGCAAGGTCAATAAATAATTTGTGGCCACTCCAACTGGCGCTCAACAACCGTCCCAACACAAGGGAGGTATAAAACCGCGCCCGTAGAGTGCCTTTTTCCATTTCATCTAGGTGCTAGAATGGCAGTTGTTTCACAGGCAGACCCTTACCCAAAGGGTGGTACCTCATCCAACTGCCCCAAGTCGAGCACGCAGGCAAATAGCATGTCCTCCAAGGCTTAAATCGTCCTCATTACCTGGCTGTCCGTCGGTATCGAAACGCTGTACTTAAAAGGGAGGCTCGCGCGAAAAGCCTGCCAAAGGCTGCGCCAGAACCTCGAAGTAACCCACGCGTCTCAGCCCGAAATAGCACCGACCGGAGTGCCATGAAGACGAACAATCGCGAAGGCTCAAACCCGCGTCGAAGCGTCCAGAGACTCAGTCAGTTGGATAGGGAGGAAAGTGCGGACCTAGTCAATCGGTCAATGATCACCCAGACGGCATCGTGACCCGAACGTGACTTTAGAGAGCCCACAACGAAATCCATGATAACTCACTCCCACGTCCACTGAGGAATCTCGATGGACAAACGCATTCCAACGCGACGATCCACAACTTCACCTGAGGGCATGCCAACCAACATTCTCAACGAAGGCTACCTCAGAACAGCCCACGGAGGTCCAATAACATATTCGAGATCCTCGTAGGCATCTGGCGTATTCGTCTACCCCGACGGCAGTACACAAAATTCGTAGTGCCCGAAACGGTCACGAAAGGCCAACTAAAGGATGCCCAACTCCTGGATCTCCAAATAGGGTACCTTGCGCGAAGATCGATCAACAGAAAGACACTAGCTCCCAAAGCCGGTCAAAACAGATCATCAATTCGCGCCAAGAGGTACCTGATCTTCAACCCATATGGGGAGATCAAAATAATTCCTGGGACGATTAAGTCCAAATCTGCTCCTCGAGCGTGGCTGACGCTCATGATGTCCTTTGTACGCTGGGTAAGCCGCTCGACCGCACTTAATCCGCAAGACATGCAAATAGGAGGTCGTCGATTCCCGACAACACCTAAGCGACGTCATCTACCTGATATGGCGGTTGAGTCCCATCACGAACGCTTAGCGTCACGTCTCCTCATTTACGAACCATGTGGGGGCAAAACGCGACAGTACCTCAAACTGTGCTTCACATGCCACCACCAACAGGTCGCCCAACTATAACCGTTGGAACTCCAGCATCGTGCACTCAATGGGCAGATTCATCACGGGGAGTCCAAGCTCTCGACGTCATCCAGTAGTACTCTTCCGGTGTGGCCCCTACCTGGTAGCCTCCCATGTCCACTATCTCTGCTATATGGGCACACCAACAAGCGTCGTGGATAGTCCCAGGGAGCACCTCACAGGTCTCTTGCCTCTACTGGGTAGCTACTATGCACGATGATATATCGAAGCGACTCCAGATATGGCAATGGAACCCTAGTCCATAAGCGATCGCCCACCAAGCTGCAATAGGATGCACCCAATCCCGATCATATGCATCACCACCCGCTATCGCACCTCCCAAGTGAGGAAAAATCAAACATCAATTGATGCTTCAAAGGTATTCCTTGACTGGGAAAAGAACCTCGGGAGGGCCTCATGAGGTCCCGATATAGGATATCCCGACAACCAAACAAGGAACACGGAGTACCCTAGCCCGGGTCTCAACGCTGACCCTGCAAGGCCCCTTATCCTGAGTAGGAAGGCTAGAAGAAGACGTCACCCCTTAATGAGTACTACACCACATCCTCAACGCTTGAAACTGGTGCCGCACGCAACTCTATGGTATACCCCCGATAAACAGAACGGAGGAGACTACGGTCTCCAACCGGTACATGGGGTATCCCTGGCACCACTAGTGGACCTACCGCTAAGGGTATCTACGGGATCGCCACGCGGGCCGCCCGCAGCTCCTGGATCTCTCGCGCCTGCTCAGCCAACGCTCCAGTCTATGCCTCCAGTGCTCTAGTCTGAGTGTCCAGAAGATCTTCCATCTCAGCGTTAGCTCGTGCCCACGCTGGAGGCATCCCGCGAAAGTCCTGGCCCAACAGCCGAGAACTCTCAAGTAGACTCCTTGCCTCCGGTAGGTTCGAAAACCTCCGAAGCCCAAGGGTGACCACGTCCACGCGCCCGTCTCCGAGGAGGCATATCAGCAACTAAGGAACCAGCACTAGGATCAGAATACTCGTCTCGAAATCCTAGGACTCATCTCAAAGAAAACAATTGGCTCTGACAGGACATGGCTCTGATACCAACTTTTGTCACGCCCCAGGGCGGCCGTCCCCGAGACGTGGCAAATATATAAATGATATCAGTAATCCATACACGAGGTCAAATAAATATTCCACAATAGAAAAGGCAATACACAAGTAACTGACATCAAATATATACAAAAAGCGGAAGCTCAAATAACTAAGTCTGTAATTCAATGACATATTACAGACTAGAGTACACAATCAATTGTCCTGTGAGAGCCAATATATACAATAACTGACATCAATAGTCTACATACCATGCACAAGCACAAGTATAATACATACAATAAAAAGGGAATGCTGATAGCCTCCGACTCGCAAGACATCCAACGCGAACGCAGGTCTCCTACTCGGATGGCGCCAGGGGAGCTCTTCACTTGGAACCGACTCAGCGTCAACTGGGGAAAAACATAAGCGAGGGTTGAGCTACAAGCTCAGTGAGTGGTCAGAAACCAAACACCAACACAACATTCGATCCTAAGGCAATCACCTATCAAGGAAACCATGGGTAGAACCCAACGATTAACAAGGTTACACGGCGGTGCAACCATACCTCGTCCTCGCCCTAGCCCCCACAGGGGTGAGCCTAGGGACTTGAAGGACAAACTTGCTGTTCTACACCGTTCGTCATCCGGTAGCGCTCTCCCGGGCAGCCTCTACCTGGAGCCGGCCACGGTCAGTACACTGTCGACAGCGTCGATGGTACCTACAGGTGGGGGTCCACCCAGGGCGGCTCGTACCTAGGAAGCATCCACACGGATCCGGCGAAGGGGAGAACGATAATTCATGCTCGCAATATCGTCCGGTGGTCCATCCTCGTGTAGCCTCACCTGGTACACTCCCATATTCTATACAATTCCCATGATCAGTACATCCGCCGAATGCATCGGGAGTACTTACAAGTGGGAGTCCTCTGTCAGGGCAGCTTCAACATCTGGGCCACGACATGCGACGATATTGGGAGGAACCACTACTTGTTCGCAGCGCGAACCCCATGGGAAAACCTACTACACAAGCTGGTGGGTCGAGTATCAACTCGAGCCCACCCCACTCACACTAATACCCTCACCCTCACCCCGACGGGTGACATAGGATCTTGGGAAATTACACGAACTGGCAGATCGAACCAACGCCGACCCACTACACCCTCACCCTCACCCCCTCCTTGGGGTGACATAGGCTCTTGGGGAAGAGGTCGATTGTTCTACACCACTCGTCTTCCGGTAGTCTCTCCCGGTGTGGCCCCTACTACCTGGTGGCCCCTGGCATCTCACAGGGTTCAGGCCTCTACCGGACTAGTCTCCCAAGACCGCTACCTCAGCTGTATGGGCACACCAACACGCGTCATGAGTAGTATCGGGGAGATCTCCACCGGACTTTACTACGCCGGGCAGTCTCTACTCGGAGCCGACGAGGGAAAGAACACTCGACACCCGCGAATACGATCCCTATGGATCCGTCATCATCGGTTATCAAACACCGATAAGCGCAATGAATTCTCATGAATTCCCTCCAGGGCGCATAACTCAGATGCGGGGAAGACATTTTATTCGAAGTGTCAAAGGCATGGTATGACCCCATAGGAGGTCATACACTTGTCTAATCTCATTAGACAAGACTCATGGCCCAATAGGCATATACAGAATATGCAATTAATTACCCAGGGATAACTTACTTAAACATGCTTACGAGGGCATAATAAATATTCAATCACATAAGTACGACTTAAGCAGGCGTTGGATATCACCAACTCAAAGGGGAGGGTTAAGCGCGATCCGCGCGACAATAGGTGTATGCCAATAATTCCAAGCGAACCCGAGTCAAGTAGGAACTACATCTACTCACTCGGTTCGTGAAAGGAGGGAGGGCGAGAGAGAGGGAATGCCTCATTCCCTCTCGAAGCTGGTCATAGTTTTGCCCCCAACAAGATGGGTGCAACAACTATACCATACCCTCGAGTACTAAATCGGGATTATTACGCATACACCCCGTTATTAACCCAAGTTAGACATGCTGGATATGTTCAATTAATAATACAAGTAGTAATTCAACAAAATAACCTAAGTCATGCCATATTCTATACAATACATAGGCAAGTATAAGGTAGAATAGGGGTTCTACACAATATACGAGCTGTACAACCTAGCATGCATGATATCTAACATATTTAGGGTGCAATTAAAGCCCCATGGAAGCGCGAAGCACGCCTACGTGCCTCGAGCGCTCCCGGAAGGGTTGGAATCGAACCACTCACCTAACGAGCGCACGGCTCGCGAAACGCAATAGAGCGACGAATTGAATCCGAAGCCTGAAATCAAACCGCCAAGGATCATCCAATGGTTGCATTTGGCTATAACAAGCTGCTCGACACCACGAAGCACTCCGAACGCGTCTGAGCACCGCAAGCACGCCCTCGAGTACCCCGTGCACGCTGCCCATGCACCCCGCACGCATCAAACAACGTTAAGCACGTCCTCGAGCACCTCGTGCATGCTTTCCACACACTCCGCACGCATCGGGCAAGGCCAAGCACGCCCTCGAGCACCTCGTGCACGCTGCCCGCACACTCCGCACGCATCGGGCAAGGCCAAGCACGCCCTCGAGCACCCCGTGCACGCTGCCCGCACACTCCGCACGCATCGGGCAAGGCCAAGCACGCCCTCGAGCACCTCGTGCACGCTGCCCTCACACTCCGCACGCATCGGGCAAGGCCAAGCACGCCCTCGAGCACCTCGTGCACGCTGCCCGCACACTCCGCACGCATCGAACAACGTCACGCACACCCTCGAGCACCCCGTGCACGCTGCCCACGCACTCCGCATGCATCGAACAACGTCAAGCACGTCCTCGAGCACCTCACGCACGCTTCCTGCGCACTCCGCACACATGCGAGCACCTCATGCACGCTTCCCGCGCACTCCGCACGCATGCGAGCACGCCGAGCGCACACCCGCAGCCCCCGCATACCTCTTATGTGATCTCGAGTGTACCAATGCGTCAATCCCACGCCCCAACTAGTACACAAACACGAGTTTAGATGATGCATGAGGAAAGCCAATGGAAAGAGGAGAAGAAGAGGCATACTTGGTTCACTCACACATATCCACAAACATGTGGCATGCACACCTACACAACACATACAACTTGAGCATGTGCTTCTCCCTTTACATGCACCCAATCCAAGCATTTCTTCTCCTTGGCATTACATCAAGCATGTGGGGGGGGGGGGGGGGCTGATACACACAAAGGGCTGAACCATGTGAGGGAGCTTGAGAGAGAGGGGGAGGTGGAGGAAGAAGAGAAACAACAACCATAACACATGTGTTGAACACTCACCTTCACTTCCTCCTTTTGTTTCTCCTCCAAAACATCCACCAAACACATCCAAACACACCCAACAGGGGCTGGACCAGAGAACAACAGATGGGAGAGGGAAGAGACCCCAAGTCGTAACATTTGGGGGTGAATTTATAGCCATAAGTGATCAAATGGCAAAATCGCCCTGACCCGTAAATTCTGGACGGGCTTCACTTAAACGGCCATAACTTCCCCAATACAGCTCCAAATTGCACAATTCCAGCGGCATTGGAAAGATAAGACGATTATCTACAACTTTGATGTTTATACCTAGATCAAATAACCCCTCCAGCTATTTCGAAATCTAGGCTAAACATCTTACAGCGCTGCTGCCTCGATTTCTCAACTTCGGGGTATACATGGAAAAATACCCATAACTTTTAATATACGAATCCAGTTGATCCAATTCCACTTCTATATGGAAGCTATCTCCAAATTTAACATCTCATAATAATATCGGATTTTTATCTCTTCATCTTGAATTTTAACAAAATCAAATCCGAATGCCCAATCCAAAACTGCATAATTCCAAAAATGTTATCGGAATTAAACGAAAATTTTATGGGCAGTACTAAACAGTACCAGGACCCATAATATGCAGTTATTTCTTCAATCAGAGTCTTCAAACCCCAACAGGTAGCTAAAAACCAAAATTTTAGCGACTCCGATCGAAATTAGGACTCTAAATGACACAGGTCTAACAACCCAAACTGCACTTTTTCTACCCAAACAGCACATTTCGACCCAAACCAAATTTTTTTGGACCCAATCACCATTTTTCTACCGGAACATCGTTTTTAAACCCAAAAAACAATTCGCATCCAAAACAATATTTCTTCAACCCAAACAGCATTTTTCCACCCAAACAATATATTTCGACCCAAACATGACCCAAAGACAATTTTTAGACCCGAACAACATTTCCAAACCCAAACTGCATTTTTCGGCGCAATATACATTTTTCGACCCAAACACAATTATTTCGACCAAACCAGCATTTTTCGACCCATGCCCGACCCAAACCACATTTTTGGACCCAGGCACCTTTTATTTTTACCCGACCAGCGTTTCTTTCTTCCAAACCCAACTTTTCGAACCAAACCCCATTCCTTCTACGCGATCCGCAATTTTCGACCCAAACCCCATTTTTCGACTAAAATTGATTTTTTCGATCCAAACACGACCCGAACGTCATTTTCTTCCCTAAACAGTATATTTCATCCCAAGCAGGATTTTTTGACCCAAACAGCAATTTTTCGATGCGAACCGCATTTTTCTCACGCGAACAACATTCTTCAACCCAGTGGCAATTTCTGAAGCGGAAAGCATTTTTCGAACCAGACACTACCAAAACTGCACTTTTTCAACCCAATCAGCAAATTTCGACCCAAAATATAATTTTTGACCCAAAACGTCATTTTGAGACCAAAACAACATCTCTCAACCCTAACTGCATTTCTTCCGCCATATAGCATTTCTCGGACCAAACATTGTTTTTCGACACCAAACATTCCCATAAACAAATTTTTTTCCGTCTAAAACACCTTCTTCTCAATCTAAATACAGCATTTTGACGCAAAGAACGTTTTGTTTTTACTCCAACATCATTTTCGGACCCGAACAGCGGTCTGCCGCCCGAAACAACGTTTTTCAACCCAAATATCATTTCTCGACCCGAACAACATTTTCAAGGACCCAAGCAGCACTTTCCACGTCAGAAAATCGTTTTTCGACCCGAACAGCGTTTTTTCGACCCGAACATCATTTTACAACCCAGACAGCATTTTTGTACTAAACAACGACACAAACACCATTTTTTTGACCAAAACAGCATTTTTTTTATACGAACCGCATTTTGAAACCCAAATCGCATCGTCGACGCAAAAAGTACCTAAACATCATTTTTTTCCAAGCGGAAGAGAACTTTTCATGCCAGAAAAGAATTTTTCGACCCAAACAGCATTCCGTCAGCCTGTACATCATTTTTCAACCAGGACAGCTTTTTTCGACGAGAACACGACCCAAACACCTTATTTTCGAACCAAACAGCATTTTCTGGGACAAACCGGTTATTGTGGCCCAAATCGCATTTTCTGCCCAAAAATGACACGGACATCATTTTTTTGACCAAAACAGCGTTTTCTGAACTCCAACGTCATTTGCTCGACCAAAAGACATTTTCTGAACTCCAAACAGCATTTTTTTCGACCCAAACAACATTTTTCAAACCAAACTGCATGTTTTTCCACACCCCAAACGTAAAAATCATCTTTCGATCGAAACACAACCCAAACTGCACTTTTTCTACCCAAACAGCACATTTCGATCCAAACCAAATTTATTTGGACCCAATCACCATTTTTCTACCCGAACATCGTTTTTAAACCCAAAAAACAATTCGCATCCAAAACAATATTTCTTCAACCCAAACAGCATTTTTCCACCCAAACAATATATTTCGACCTAAACATGACCCAAAGACAATTTTTAGACCCGAACAACATTTCCAAACCCAAACTGCATTTTTCGGCGCAATATACATTTTTCGACCCAAACACAATTATTTCGACCAAACCAGCATTTTTCGACCCATGCCCGACCCAAACCACATTTTTGGACCCAGGCACCTTTTATTTTTACCCGACCAGCGTTTCTTTCTTCCAAACCCAACTTTTCGAACCAAACCCCATTCCTTCTACGCGATCCGCAATTTTCGACCCAAACCCCATTTTTCGACTAAAATTGATTTTTTCGATCCAAACACGACCCGAACGTCATTTTCTTCCCTAAACAGTATATTTCATCCCAAGCAGGATTTTTTGACCCAAACAGCAATTTTTCGATGCGAACCGCATTTTTCTCACGCGAACAGCATTCTTCAACCCAGAAGGAAATTTCCGAAGCGGAAAGCATTTTTCGAACCAAACACTACCAAAACTGCACTTTTTCAACCCAATCAGCACATTTCAACCCAAAATATAATTTTTGACCCAAAACGTCATTTTGAGACCAAAACAACATCTCTCAACCCAAACTGCATTTCTTCCGCCAAATAGCATTTCTCGGACCAAACATTGTTTTTCGACACCAAACATTCCCATAAACAAATTTTTTTTTCTCGTCTAAAACACCTTCTTCCCAATCTAAATACAGCATTTTGACGCAAAGAACGTTTTGTTTTTACCCCAACATCATTTTCGGACCCGAACAGCGGTCTGCGGCCCGAAACAACGTTTTTCAACCCAAATATCATTTCTCGACCCGAACAACATTTTCTAGGACCCAAGCAGCACTTTCCACGTCAGAAAATCGTTTTTCGACCCGAACAGCGTTTTTTCGACCCGAACATCATTTTACAACCCAGACAACATTTTTGTACTAAACAACTACCCAAACACCATTTTTTTGACCAAAACAGCGTTGTTTTTATACGAACCGCATTTTGAAACCCAAATCGCATCGTCGACGCAAAAATTACCTAAACATCATTTTTTCCAAGCGGAAGAGAACTTTCCAGGCCAGAAAAGAATTTTTCGACCCAAAAAGCATTCCGTCAGCCTGTACATCATTTTTCAACCAGGACAGCTTTTTTCGACGAGAACATGACCCAAACACCTTATTTTCGAACCAAAGAGCATTTTCTGGGAAAAACCGGTTATTGTGGCCCAAATCGCATTTTCGGCCCAAAAATGACACGGACATCATTTTTTCGACCAAAACAGCGTTTTCTGAACTCCAACGTCATTTGCTCGAGCAAAAGACATTTTCTGAACACCAAACAGCATTTTTTCGACCCAAACAACATTTTTCAATCCAAACTGCATGTTTTTCTACACCCCAAACGTAAAAATCAGTTTTCGATCGAAACACTACCCAAACTGCAGTTTTTCTACCCGAACAGCACATTTCGACCCAAACCAAATTTTTTTGGACCCAATCACCATTTTTCTACCGGGACATCGTTTTTAAACCCAAAAAAACAATTCGCATCCAAAACAATATTT
>JAUJYO010001288.1:0-28112 GCA_030737845.1 Acorus calamus | reverse complement strand
CGGCCATTTTCGGCCCAAAACAACGATTTTCGACCCAATTTTCTTTTTTCTACCCGAATAACATTTTCTTGGACCCAAGCAGCACTTCCCAGGTCAGAAAATCGCTTTTCGACCCGAACATCATTTTACAACCCAGATGGCATTTTGTCGACCCGAACATCATTTTACAAACCAAATAGCATTTTATGAATAAACCACGACCCAAATACCATTTTTTTCGACCAAAACAACATTTTCTTACCCGAACAGCATTCTGAAACCCAAATCGCATCATCGACGCAAAGACGACCTTTTCGGGCAAAAGAGCACTTTCCAGACCAGAAAATAATTTTTCCACCCAAAAACAGCATTCCGTCTGCCTGAATACCATTTTTCAACCAAAGACAGCTTTTTTCAGCTAGAACACTACCCGAACACCATATTTTCGACCGAAACAGCATTTTCTGGAACAAGCCGGATATTGTGGCCAAATCGCATTTTCCACTAAAAAAAACGTCATTTTTTCGACCAAAACAGCGTTTTCAGAATTCCAACACCATTTTTTTCGAGCAAAAAACATTTTCTACACTCCAAACCACAATTTTTCCATCCAAATAACAATTTTAAACCCGAACAACATTTTTCAACAGTAACTGCACTTTTCTACAACCCAAACATAAAAATCATCTTTCGATCGAAACGTGACCCAAACTGCACTTTTTCAACGCAAACAGAACATTTCGACCAAACCAAATTTTTTGACCCAAACACCATTTTTCTACCCGGACATCATTTTTAAAACCCAAAACACAATCACAGAAAAATAAACATTTTTTCAACCCAAAGAGCATTTTTCCACCCAAACAATATATTTCGGCCCAAACTTGACCCAAAGATCATTTTTGGACCCGAACAACATTTCTAACCCAAACTGCATTTTTCCACGCAAAATACATTTCTCGTCCCTAACTCGACACAAACACCATTATTTCGGCCAAAACAACATTTTTCGACCCAGGCACGACCCAAAACACATTTTTGACCCTGACACCTCTCATTTTTGCCCAAGCAGCCTTTCTTGATGCAAACTAAAATTTTCGAACGAGAAACCCTATTCCTTCAACGCGATACGCAATTTTCGACCCAAACGCCATTTTTTCGACTGAAATGGATTTTTTCGATCCAAAGAAGACCAGAACGTCATTTTTCTCCCTAAACTGGATATTTCAGCCCAAGGAAGATTTTTTTGACCCAAACAACATTTTTTCGATGCGTACACCATCTTTTTGTACGCGAACAGCACCCCTCGACCCAAAAGGCAATTTTCGAAGCGGAAAGCATTTTTCGATCCAATCACAACCAAAACTGCACTTTTTCAACCCAATCTGCCCCAAAACGTCATTTTGAGACCGAAACAACAATTCTTAACCCAAACTGAATTTCGTCTGCCAAATAACATAGTTTCTCGACACAAATATACCCAGAAACCAATTTGTTTGTTCCCCCGCCTAAAACACCATGTTCTCAAGCTAAATGTCATATTTTGACGCAAGCAGCATTTTGTTTTACTACATCATTTCCTGACCCGGACGGCCATTTTCGGCCCAAAACAACGATTTTCGACCCAATTTTCTTTTTTCTACCCGAATAACATTTTCTTGGACCCAAGCAGCACTTCCCAGGTCAGAAAATCGCTTTTCGACCCGAACATCATTTTACAACCCAGATGGCATTTTGTCGACCCGAACATCATTTTACAAACCAAATAGCATTTTATGAATAAACCACGACCCAAATACCATTTTTTTCGACCAAAACAACATTTTCTTACCCGAACAGCATTCTGAAACCCAAATCGCATCATCGACGCAAAGACGACATTTTCGGGCAAAAGAGCACTTTCCAGACCAGAAAATAATTTTTCCACCCAAAAACAGCATTCCGTCTGCCTGAATACCATTTTTCAACCAAAGACAGCTTTTTTCAGCTAGAACACTACCCGAACACCATATTTTCGACCGAAACAGCATTTTCTGGAACAAGCCGGATATTGTGGCCAAATCGCATTTTCCACTAAAAAAACGTCATTTTTTCGACCAAAACAGCGTTTTCAGAATTCCAACACCATTTTTTCGAGCAAAAAACATTTTCTACACTCCAAACCACAATTTTTCCATCCAAATAACAATTTTAAACCCGAACAACATTTTTCAACAGTAACTGCACTTTTCTACAACCCAAACATAAAAATCATCTTTCGATCGAAACGTGACCCAAACTGCACTTTTTCAACGCAAACAGAACATTTCGACCAAACCAAATTTTTTGACCCAAACACCATTTTTCTACCCGGACATCATTTTTAAAACCCAAAACACAAGTCACAGAAAAATAAACATTTTTTCAACCCAAAGAGCATTTTTCCACCCAAACAATATATTTCGGCCCAAACTTGACCCAAAGATCATTTTTGGACCCGAACAACATTTCTAACCCAAACTGCATTTTTCCACGCAAAATACATTTCTCGTCCCTAACTCGACACAAACACCATTATTTCGGCCAAAACAACATTTTTCGACCCAGGCACGACCCAAAACACATTTTTGACCCTGACACCTCTCATTTTTGCCCAAGCAGCCTTTCTTTGATGCAAACTAAAATTTTCGAACGAGAAACCCTATTCCTTCAACGCGATACGCAATTTTCGACCCAAACGCCATTTTTTCGACTGAAATGGATTTTTTCGATCCAAAGAAGACCAGAACGTCATTTTTCTCCCTAAACTGGATATTTCAGCCCAAGGAAGATTTTTTTGACCCAAACAACATTTTTTCGATGCGTACACCATCTTTTTGTACGCGAACAGCACCCCTCGACCCAAAAGGCAATTTTCGAAGCGGAAAGCATTTTTCGATCCAATCACAACCAAAACTGCACTTTTTCAACCCAATCTGCCCCAAAACGTCATTTTGAGACCGAAACAACAATTCTTAACCCAAACTGAATTTCGTCTGCCAAATAACATAGTTTCTCGACACAAATATACCCAGAAACCAATTTGTTTGTTCCCCCGCCTAAAACACCATGTTCTCAAGCTAAATGTCATATTTTGACGCAAGCAGCATTTTGTTTTTACTCCCACATCATTTCCTGACCCGGACGGCCATTTTCGGCCCAAAACAACGATTTTCGACCCAATTTTCTTTTTTCTACCCGAATAACATTTTCTTGGACCCAAGCAGCACTTCCCAGGTCAGAAAATCGCTTTTCGACCCGAACATCATTTTACAACCCAGATGGCATTTTGTCGACCCGAACATCATTTTACAAACCAAATAGCATTTTATGAATAAACCACGACCCAAATACCATTTTTTTCGACCAAAACAACATTTTCTTACCCGAACAGCATTCTGAAACCCAAATCGCATCATCGACGCAAAGACGACTAAACATCATTTTTTCGGGCAAAAGAGCACTTTCCAGACCAGAAAATAATTTTTCCACCCAAAAACAGCATTCCGTCTGCCTGAATACCATTTTTCAACCAAAGACAGCTTTTTTCAGCTAGAACACTACCCGAACACCATATTTTCGACCGAAACAGCATTTTCTGGAACAAGCCGGATATTGTGGCCAAATCGCATTTTCCACTAAAAAAAACGTCATTTTTTCGACCAAAACAGCGTTTTCAGAATTCCAACACCATTTTTTCGAGCAAAAAACATTTTCTACACTCCAAACCACAATTTTTCCATCCAAATAACAATTTTAAACCCGAACAACATTTTTCAACAGTAACTGCACTTTTCTACAACCCAAACATAAAAATCATCTTTCGATCGAAACGTGACCCAAACTGCACTTTTTCAACGCAAACAGAACATTTCGACCAAACCAAATTTTTTGACCCAAACACCATTTTTCTACCCGGACATCATTTTTAAAACCCAAAACACAAGTCACAGAAAAATAAACATTTTTTCAACCCAAAGAGCATTTTTCCACCCAAACAATATATTTCGGCCCAAACTTGACCCAAAGATCATTTTTGGACCCGAACAACATTTCTAACCCAAACTGCATTTTTCCACGCAAAATACATTTCTCGTCCCTAACTCGACACAAACACCATTATTTCGGCCAAAACAACATTTTTCGACCCAGGCACGACCCAAAACACATTTTTGACCCTGACACCTCTCATTTTTGCCCAAGCAGCCTTTCTTTGATGCAAACTAAAATTTTCGAACGAGAAACCCTATTCCTTCAACGCGATACGCAATTTTCGACCCAAACGCCATTTTTTCGACTGAAATGGATTTTTTCGATCCAAAGAAGACCAGAACGTCATTTTTCTCCCTAAACTGGATATTTCAGCCCAAGGAAGATTTTTTTGACCCAAACAACATTTTTTCGATGCGTACACCATCTTTTTGTACGCGAACAGCACCCCTCGACCCAAAAGGCAATTTTCGAAGCGGAAAGCATTTTTCGATCCAATCACAACCAAAACTGCACTTTTTCAACCCAATCTGCCCCAAAACGTCATTTTGAGACCGAAACAACAATTCTTAACCCAAACTGAATTTCGTCTGCCAAATAACATAGTTTCTCGACACAAATATACCCAGAAACCAATTTGTTTGTTCCCCCGCCTAAAACACCATGTTCTCAAGCTAAATGTCATATTTTGACGCAAGCAGCATTTTGTTTTTACTCCCACATCATTTCCTGACCCGGACGGCCATTTTCGGCCCAAAACAACGATTTTCGACCCAATTTTCTTTTTTCTACCCGAATAACATTTTCTTGGACCCAAGCAGCACTTCCCAGGTCAGAAAATCGCTTTTCGACCCGAACATCATTTTACAACCCAGATGGCATTTTGTCGACCCGAACATCATTTTACAAACCAAATAGCATTTTATGAATAAACCACGACCCAAATACCATTTTTTTCGACCAAAACAACATTTTCTTACCCGAACAGCATTCTGAAACCCAAATCGCATCATCGACGCAAAGACGACTAAACATCATTTTTTCGGGCAAAAGAGCACTTTCCAGACCAGAAAATAATTTTTCCACCCAAAAACAGCATTCCGTCTGCCTGAATACCATTTTTCAACCAAAGACAGCTTTTTTCAGCTAGAACACTACCCGAACACCATATTTTCGACCGAAACAGCATTTTCTGGAACAAGCCGGATATTGTGGCCAAATCGCATTTTCCACTAAAAAAAACGTCATTTTTTCGACCAAAACAGCGTTTTCAGAATTCCAACACCATTTTTTTCGAGCAAAAAACATTTTCTACACTCCAAACCACAATTTTTCCATCCAAATAACAATTTTAAACCCGAACAACATTTTTCAACAGTAACTGCATTTTCTACAACCCAAACATAAAAATCATCTTTCGATCGAAACGTGACCCAAACTGCACTTTTTCAACGCAAACAGAACATTTCGACCAAACCAAATTTTTTGACCCAAACACCATTTTTCTACCCGGACATCATTTTTAAAACCCAAAACACAATCACAGAAAAATAAACATTTTTTCAACCCAAAGAGCATTTTTCCACCCAAACAATATATTTCGGCCCAAACTTGACCCAAAGATCATTTTTGGACCCGAACAACATTTCTAACCCAAACTGCATTTTTCCACGCAAAATACATTTCTCGTCCCTAACTCGACACAAACACCATTATTTCGGCCAAAACAACATTTTTCGACCCAGGCACGACCCAAAACACATTTTTGACCCTGACACCTCTCATTTTTGCCCAAGCAGCCTTTCTTTGATGCAAACTAAAATTTTCGAACGAGAAACCCTATTCCTTCAACGCGATACGCAATTTTCGACCCAAACGCCATTTTTTCGACTGAAATGGATTTTTTCGATCCAAAGAAGACCAGAACGTCATTTTTCTCCCTAAACTGGATATTTCAGCCCAAGGAAGATTTTTTTGACCCAAACAACATTTTTTCGATGCGTACACCATCTTTTTGTACGCGAACAGCACCCCTCGACCCAAAAGGCAATTTTCGAAGCGGAAAGCATTTTTCGATCCAATCACAACCAAAACTGCACTTTTTCAACCCAATCTGCCCCAAAACGTCATTTTGAGACCGAAACAACAATTCTTAACCCAAACTGAATTTCGTCTGCCAAATAACATAGTTTCTCGACACAAATATACCCAGAAACCAATTTGTTTGTTCCCCCGCCTAAAACACCATGTTCTCAAGCTAAATGTCATATTTTGACGCAAGCAGCATTTTGTTTTTACTCCCACATCATTTCCTGACCCGGACGGCCATTTTCGGCCCAAAACAACGATTTTCGACCCAATTTTCTTTTTTCTACCCGAATAACATTTTCTTGGACCCAAGCAGCACTTCCCAGGTCAGAAAATCGCTTTTCGACCCGAACATCATTTTACAACCCAGATGGCATTTTGTCGACCCGAACATCATTTTACAAACCAAATAGCATTTTATGAATAAACCACGACCCAAATACCATTTTTTTCGACCAAAACAACATTTTCTTACCCGAACAGCATTCTGAAACCCAAATCGCATCATCGACGCAAAGACGACTAAACATCATTTTTTCGGGCAAAAGAGCACTTTCCAGACCAGAAAATAATTTTTCCACCCAAAAACAGCATTCCGTCTGCCTGAATACCATTTTTCAACCAAAGACAGCTTTTTTCAGCTAGAACACTACCCGACACCATATTTTCGACCGAAACAGCATTTTCTGGAACAAGCCGGATATTGTGGCCAAATCGCATTTTCCACTAAAAAAACGTCATTTTTTCGACCAAAACAGCGTTTTCAGAATTCCAACACCATTTTTTCGAGCAAAAAACATTTTCTACACTCCAAACCACAATTTTTCCATCCAAATAACAATTTTAAACCCGAACAACATTTTTCAACAGTAACTGCATTTTCTACAACCCAAACATAAAAATCATCTTTCGATCGAAACGTGACCCAAACTGCACTTTTTCAACGCAAACAGAACATTTCGACCAAACCAAATTTTTTGACCCAAACACCATTTTTCTACCCGGACATCATTTTTAAAACCCAAAACACAAGTCACAGAAAAATAAACATTTTTTCAACCCAAAGAGCATTTTTCCACCCAAACAATATATTTCGGCCCAAACTTGACCCAAAGATCATTTTTGGACCCGAACAACATTTCTAACCCAAACTGCATTTTTCCACGCAAAATACATTTCTCGTCCCTAACTCGACACAAACACCATTATTTCGGCCAAAACAACATTTTTCGACCCAGGCACGACCCAAAACACATTTTTGACCCTGACACCTCTCATTTTTGCCCAAGCAGCCTTTCTTTGATGCAAACTAAAATTTTCGAACGAGAAACCCTATTCCTTCAACGCGATACGCAATTTTCGACCCAAACGCCATTTTTTCGACTGAAATGGATTTTTTCGATCCAAAGAAGACCAGAACGTCATTTTTCTCCCTAAACTGGATATTTCAGCCCAAGGAAGATTTTTTTGACCCAAACAACATTTTTTCGATGCGTACACCATCTTTTTGTACGCGAACAGCACCCCTCGACCCAAAAGGCAATTTTCGAAGCGGAAAGCATTTTTCGATCCAATCACAACCAAAACTGCACTTTTTCAACCCAATCTGCCCCAAAACGTCATTTTGAGACCGAAACAACAATTCTTAACCCAAACTGAATTTCGTCTGCCAAATAACATAGTTTCTCGACACAAATATACCCAGAAACCAATTTGTTTGTTCCCCCGCCTAAAACACCATGTTCTCAAGCTAAATGTCATATTTTGACGCAAGCAGCATTTTGTTTTTACTCCCACATCATTTCCTGACCCGGACGGCCATTTTCGGCCCAAAACAACGATTTTCGACCCAATTTTCTTTTTTCTACCCGAATAACATTTTCTTGGACCCAAGCAGCACTTCCCAGGTCAGAAAATCGCTTTTCGACCCGAACATCATTTTACAACCCAGATGGCATTTTGTCGACCCGAACATCATTTTACAAACCAAATAGCATTTTATGAATAAACCACGACCCAAATACCGTTTTTTTTCGACCAAAACAACATTTTCTTACCCGAACAGCATTCTGAAACCCAAATCGCATCATCGACGCAAAGACGACCTTTTCGGGCAAAAGAGCACTTTCCAGACCAGAAAATAATTTTTCCACCCAAAAACAGAATTTCCGTCTGCCTGAATACCATTTTTCAACCAAAGACAGCTTTTTTCAGCTAGAACACTACCCGACACCATATTTTCGACCGAAACAGCATTTTCTGGAACAAGCCGGATATTGTGGCCAAATCGCATTTTCCACTAAAAAAACGTCATTTTTTCGACCGAAACAGCGTTTTCAGAATTCCAACACCATTTTTTCGAGCAAAAAACATTTTCTACACTCCAAACCACAATTTTTCCATCCAAATAACAATTTTAAACCCGAACAACATTTTTCAACAGTAACTGCATTTTCTACAACCCAAACATAAAAATCATCTTTCGATCGAAACGTGACCCAAACTGCACTTTTTCAACGCAAACAGAACATTTCGACCAAACCAAATTTTTTGACCCAAACACCATTTTTCTACCCGGACATCATTTTTAAAACCCAAAACACAAGTCACAGAAAAATAAACATTTTTTCAACCCAAAGAGCATTTTTCCACCCAAACAATATATTTCGGCCCAAACTTGACCCAAAGATCATTTTTGGACCCGAACAACATTTCTAAACCCAAACTGCATTTTTCCACGCAAAATACATTTCTCGTCCCTAACTCGACACAAACACCATTATTTCGGCCAAAACAACATTTTTCGACCCAGGCACGACCCAAAACACATTTTTTGACCCTGACACCTCTAATTTTTGCCCAAGCAGCCTTTCTTTGATGCAAACTAAAATTTTCGAACGAGAAACCCTATTCCTTCAACGCGATACGCAATTTTCGACCCAAACGCCATTTTTTCGACTGAAATGGATTTTTTCGATCCAAAGAAGACCAGAACGTCATTTTTCTCCCTAAACTGGATATTTCAGCCCAAGGAAGATTTTTTTGACCCAAACAACATTTTTTCGATGCGTACACCATCTTTTTGTACGCGAACAGCACCCCTCGTGTTAGACCTGTGTCATTTAGAGTCCTAATTTCTATCGGAGTCGCTAAAATTTTTGCTTTTTTTTAGCCTACCAAGGGGTGTTTGAGGACTCTAATTTAAATATAACTGCATATTATGGGTCCTGGTACTGTTTAGTACTGCCCATAAAATTTTTGTTTAATTCCGATAACGTTTTTGGAATTATGCAGTTTTGGATTGGGCATTCGGATTTGATTTTATTAAAATCCAAGATGATGAGGTAAAAATCCGATATTATTACGAGAAGTTAAGTTTGGAGATAGCTTCCATATAGAAGTGGAATTGGATCAACTGGATTCGTATATTAAAAGTTATGGGTATTTTTCCATGTATACCCCGAAGTTGAGAAATCCAGGCTGCAGCCCTGTAAGATGTTTAGCCTAGATTTAGAAATAGCTCGAGGGGTTATTTGATCTAGGTGTAAACATGAAAGTTGTAGATAATCATCTTATCTTTCAATTGCCACTGGAATCATGAAATTCGGAGCTGTATTGAGGAAGTTATGGTCGTTTAAGTGAAAACTGCGCAGAGTTTTTAGTCCGAGGACGACTTAGTCTTTCACCCGACCTTTGCCTATTTAACCCCTCTAAATGTTACGACTTCAGCCTCACTTAGCCTCTGTTTGGCCTCTCTTTTTCACTCTTTTGGTGTGTATTTGGAGGAGGAGAAGGAGATGGAACAAGAAGAAGAGGAGTTGGAAGAGAAGGAATAAAGGTTGGTGTGTGTATGTTGTATTGTTGTTGCTTCTTCCTTTCTCCATCTCTCTCAAGGTCTCTCTTTGATCCCTCTTTGTGTTGGATCAGTTATGAATGGGGGTGTAGATGAGGTGCTTGTGTTTATGCAACAACAAGAAGAGGTGGAAGAGAGAAAAGGTGTGTGAGTTGGTGATTATTATTGGTTGTTGTTGTTATTGTTTCTCTCCCTCTCTAAAACAGTCCCCCCCCCATGTGTTTGTTGTTATGCACATATGAAAAGGTGTGCTTGGAAGTGAAGGACCAGCCAAGAAGAGGGTCTCCCAAGGCTGAGGTGGTGAAGCGGAGGTGGTGGTCGAGGTGGAAGCGGTGTGCTTGCGAGCCCCACATCTCCCCCTTCCCTCTCCCTCTCTTTTGGTGAGTTTTTCCCCCTTCTTTTTCTGATTTTTTAAGCATATATGGGTGTGTTTGGGGTATGCATGCATTGTGGTTGAGTTTGGGTGCATGTGGGGGGCATGGGAGTTGGTTTGGAGGCTTGGGCGCGCGGGTCCGCGCGCGTGGGCGCACGCGCTGATGCGGGCGCGCGCTAGGTTGCGCAGGAGCGCGCGTGCGCACGCGCAGGGGTGCGCGTGCGTGCGCGCGGGTCGGGCGCGCGATTGCGCGCTGTCTGCGCGCGGTCTGCGCGCGGCAGTGCGCCAACGTGCGCGCGGGGCGCCGGGCCCATGCCCGGGGGCTCCCGGGGGTGCGTGCGGTGCTGCCCGAGGCCGTTTTGGGCGTGCGGAGGGTCGGCACCCTCGGGTGGGTGTTCGGGGGGCTCGGGCACGCGTGCGTGCGTGCATGCATGCGTGCGTTCGAGCCCGTTTGCGTGCATGTCTAGCCTTAGGCATGCCTAGTTGATTTTTATGTGTTTGTTTATGGTTATACTCATCATTTTGGTACCCCCCTTAACTTGCAGACCTCGTCGGATGGGATGCGCGTCGATCCGGGTATCGGTGAGTGGTTTGATTCCAACCCTTCCGGGAGCGTTCGATGCACGTAGTCGTGCTTCGCGCTTCCATGGGGCTTTAATTGCACCCTAAATATGCTAGATACTATGCATGCTAGGTTGTATAGCTCGTATATTGTGTAGAACCCCTATTCTACCTTATACTTGCCTATGTATTGTATAGAATATGGCATGACTTAGGTAATTTTGATTGAATGACTACCCCTATTTATCAAGCATGTCTAAACTTGGGTTAATAACGGGGTGTATGCGTAATAATCTCGATTTAGTACTCGAGGGTATGGTATAGTTGTTGCACCCATCTTTTTGGGGCAAAACTATGACCAGCTTCGAGAGGGAATGAGGCATTCCCTCTCTCTCGCCCTCCCTCCTTTCGCGAACCGAGTGAGTAGATGTAGTTCCTACTTGACTCGGGTTCGCTTGGAATTATTGGCATACACCTATTGTCGCGCGGATCGCGCTTAACCCTCCCCTTTGAGTTGGTGATATCCAACGCCTGCTTAAGTCGTACTTATGTGATTGAATATTTATTATGCCCTCGTAAGCATGTTTAAGTAAGTTATCCCTGGGTAATTAATTGCATATTCTGTATATGCCTATTGGGCCATGAGTCTTGTCTAATGAGATTAGACAAGTGTATGACCTCCTATGGGGTCATACCATGCCTTTGACACTTAGAATAAATGTCTTCCCCGCATCTGAGTTATGCGCCCTGGAGGGAATTCATGAGAATTCATTGCGCTTATCGGTGTTTGATAACCGATGATGACGGATCCATAGGGATCGTATTCGCGGGTGTCGAGTGTTCTTTCCTTCGTCGGCTCCGAGTAGAGACTGCCCGGCGTAGTAAAGTCCGGTGGAGATCTCCCCGATACTACTCATGACGCGTGTTGGTGTGCCCATACAGCTGAGGTAGCGGTCTTGGGAGACTAGTCCGGTAGAGGCCTGAACCCTGTGAGATGCCAGGGGCCACCAGGTAGTAGGGGCCACACCGGGAGAGACTACCGGAAGACGAGTGGTGTAGAACAATCGACCTCTTCCCCAAGAGCCTATGTCACCCCGAGGAGGGGGTGAGGGTGAGGGTGTAGTGGGTCGGCGTTGGTTCGATCTGCCAGTTCGTGTAATTTACCAAGATCCTATGTCACCCGTCGGGGTGAGGGTGAGGGTATTAGTGTGAGTGGGGTGGGCTCGAGTTGATACTCGACCCACCAGCTTGTGTAGTAGGTTTTCCCATGGGGTTCGCGCTGCGAACAAGTAGTGGTTCCTCCCAATATCGTCGCATGTCGTGGCCCAGATGTTGAAGCTGCCCTGACAGAGGACTCCCACTTGTAAGTACTCCCGATGCATTCGGCAGATGTACTGATCATGGGAGTGTACCAGGTGAGGCTACATGAGGATGGACCACCGGACGATATTGCGAGCATGAATTATCGTTCTCCCCTTCGCCGGATCCGTGTGGATGCTTCCTAGGTACGAGCCGCCCTGGGTGGACCCCCACCTGTAGGTACCATCGACGCTGTCGACAGTGTACTGACCGTGGCCGGCTCCAGGTAGAGGCTGCCCGGGAGAGCGCTACCGGATGACGAACGGTGTAGAACAGCAAGTTTGTCCTTCAAGTCCCTAGGCTCACCCCTGTGGGGGCTAGGGCGAGGACGAGGTATGGTTGCACCGCCGTGTGACCTTGTTAACCATTGGGTTTCTACCCATGGTTTCCTTGATAGGTGATTGCCTTAGGATCGAATGTTGGTGTTGGTGTTTGGTTTCTGACCACTCACTGAGCTTGTAGCTCACCCCTCGCTTATGTTTTTCCCCAGTTGACGCTGAGTCGGATCCAAGAGAAGAGCTCCCCTGGCGCCATCCGAGTAGGAGACCTGCGTTCGCGTTGGATGTCTTGCGAGTCGGAGGCTATCAGCATTCCCTTTTCATTGTATGTATTATACTTGTGCTTGTGCACGGTATGTAGACTATTGATGTCAGTTATTGTATATATTGGCTCTCACAGGACAGTTGATTGTGTACTCTAGTCTGTAATATGTCTTTGAATTACAGACTTAGTCATTTGAGCTTCCGCTTTTTGTATATATTTGATGTCAGTTACTTGTGTATTGCCTTTTCTATTGTGGAGTATTTATTTGACCTCGTGTATGGATTACTGATATCATTTATATATTTGCCACGTCTCGGGGACGGCCGCCCTGGGGCGTGACAAAAGTTGGTATCAGAGCCATGTCCTGTCAGAGCCAATTGTTTTCTTTGAGATGAGTCCTAGGATTTCGAGACGAGTATTCTGATCCTAGTGCTGGTTCCTTAGTTGCTGATATGCCTCCTCGGAGACGGGCGCGTGGACGTGGTCACCCTTGGGCTTCGGAGGTTTTCGAACCTACCGGAGGCGAGGAATCTACTTGAGAGTTCTCGGCTGTTGGGCCAGGACTTGCGCGGGATGCCTCCAGCGTGGGCGCGAGCTAACGCTGAGATGGAAGATCTTCTGGACACTCAGACTAGAGCACTGGAGGCATAGACTAGAGTGTTGGCTGAGCAGGCGTGAGAGATCCAGGAGCTGCGGGCGGCCCGCGTGGCGATCCCGTAGATACCCTTAGCGGTAGGTCCACTAGTGGTGCCAGAGATACCCCATGTACCGGTTGGAGACCGCATTCTCCTCCGTTCTGTTTATCAGGGGTATACCATAGAGTTTGCGTGCGGCACCAGTTTCAAGCGTTGAGGATGTGGTGTAGTATTCATTAAGGGGTGATGTCTTCTTCTAGCCTTCCTACTCAGGATAAGGGGCCTTGCAGGGTCAGCGTTGAGACCCGGGTTAGGGTACTCCATGTTCCCTGTTTGGTTGTCGGGATATCCTATATCGGGACCTCATGAGGCCCTCCCGAGGTTCTTTTCCCAGTCAAGGAATACCTTTGAAGCATCAATTGATGATTGATTTTTCTTTCCTCACTTGGGAGGTGCGATAGCTGGTGGTGATGCATATGATCGGGATTGAGTGCATCTTGTTGCAGCTTAGTGGCCGATAGCTTATGGACTAGGGTTCCATAGCCATATTCGGAGTCGCTTCGATATATCATCGTGCATAGTAGCTACCCGGTAAAGGCAAGAGTCCTGTGAGGTGCCCCTAGGAACTGTCCACGGCGCTTTGTTGGTGTGCCCATATAGCAGAGATAGGGACCTAGGAGGCTATCAGGTAGTGGCCACACTGGGAGAGTGCTACTGGATGACGTCGAGAGCTTGGACTCCCCGTGATGAATATGCCCATTGAGTGCATGATGCTGGAGTTCCAATGGTTATAGTTGGGCGACCCGTAGGTGGCGGCATGTGAAGCACAGTTTGAGATACTGTCGCGTCTTGCCCCCACATGGGTCGTAAATGAGGAGACGTGACGCTAAGCATTCGTGATGGGACTCAACCGCCATATCAGGTAGATGACGTCGCTTAGGTGTTGTCGGGAATCGACGACCTCCTATTGCGTGTCTTGCAGATCAAGTACGGTCGAGCGGGTTACCCAGTGTGTAAGGGTCATCATGAGCGTCAGCCTTGCTCGAGGAGCAGATTTGGACTTAATCGTCCCAGGAATTATTTTGATCTCCCCATAGGGGTTGAAGATCAAGTACCTCTTGCCGTGAATTGATGATCTGTTTTGACCAGCTTTGGGAGCTAGCGTCTTTCTGTTGATCGATCTTCGCGCAAGGTACCCTATTTGGAGATCCGGGAGTTGGGCATTCTTTAGTTGGCCTTTCGTGACCATTTCGGGCACTACGAATTTTGGGTACTGCCGTCGGGGTAGACGAATACGCCAGATGCCTACAATGATCTCAAATATGTTATTGGCCTCCGTGGGCTGTTCTGAGGTAGCCTTCGTTGAGGATGTTGGTTGGCATGCCCTCAGGCGAAGTTGTTGATCGTCGCATTGGAGTGCGTTCGTCCATCAAGATTCCTCAGTGGACGTGGGAGTGAGTTATCATGGATTTCGATGTGGGCTCGCTAAAGTCACGTCTGGGTCATGTGCTGTCTGAGTGATCACTGACCGACTGACTAGGTCCGCACTTTCCTCCCTATCCAGCTGATTGAGTCTCTGGACGTTTCGACGCGTGTTTGAGCCTCCGCGATTGTTCGTCTTCATGGCACTCCGGTCGGTGCTATTTCGAGCTGAGACGCGTGGGTTACTTCGAGGTTCTGGCGCAGCCTTTGGCAGGCTTTTCGCGCGAGCCTCCCTTTTAAGTACCGCGTTTCGATACCGACGGACAGCCAGGCAAGAGGACGATTTAGGCCTTAGAGGACATGCTAATTGCCTGCGTGCTCGACTTGGGGCAGTTGGATGAGGCACCACCCTTTGGGTAGGGGTCTGCATGTGAGACGACTGCCATTCGAGCATCCAGATGAATTGGAAAAGGGGCACTCTACGGGCGCAGTTTTACACCTCCCCTGTGCTGGGACGGTTGTAGAGCGCCTGTTGGAAGGGCCATAAGTCATTTTATTGACCTTGCGGTGGCCGAGATGGTTCGTGCGTGCCTCTGCACCACCTAGAACCGTCAGAAGGGCTACACAGGTCATCGTCGCTAGGAGCCTACCTTCGGGTTCGGCGACCATGTTGACATATGGTGTCCCGGTTTAAGGGCATCCTCTGTTTCGACGTTCGGGGCGTGTTGAGTCGGCTTTCCATCGGACCGGTTTTCGTCCTTGAGTGGATTAGGGGAGGTGGCTGTCATGAAGCCTTGCCCCCGTGGCTGACTCGTGCCTGTGACGTCATCCAATGTCTCATAGCTGAGACATTATGTCCACGATCCTGCTCATGTCATTCCGTTCGAGCCGCTCATCCTCGAGCAGGATTTGTCGTTCGGGGAGCAGTTGATCGAGACCATGGACCAATATGAGAAGAGGCTCCGTACCCAGACCGTTCCTTCGGTTAAAGTGCGTGGTAGCACCAGTTTGGTGTCCGGACCACTCGGGAGCCAAGGGACTCTATGGGCGACACTTCTACGTTCGGTCTCCCCTTTGGGTTTCCTTAAATTTCGAGGACTAAATTTCCTAAGGGGGGGAGAATGTTAGACCTGTGTCATTTAGAGTCCTAATTTCTATCGGAGTCGCTAAAATTTTTGCTTTTTTTAGCCTACCTAGGGGGGTTTGAGGACTCTGATTTAAATATAACTGCATATTATGGGTCCTGGTACTGTTTAGTACTGCCCATAAAATTTTCGTTTAATTCCGATAACGTTTTTGGAATTATGCAGTTTTGGATTGGGCATTCGGATTTGATTTTATTAAAATCCAAGATGATGAGGTAAAAATCCGATATTATTACGAGATGTTAAGTTTGGAGATAGCTTCCATATAGAAGTGGAATTGGATCAACTGGATTCGTATATTAAAAGTTATGGGTATTTTTCCATGTATACCCCGAAGTTGAGAAATCCAGGCTGCAGCCCTGTAAGATGTTTAGCCTAGATTTAGAAATAGCTCGAGGGGTTATTTGATCTAGGTGTAAACATGAAAGTTGTAGATAATCGTCTTATCTTTCAATTGCCACTGGAATCATGAAATTCGGAGCTGTATTGAGGAAGTTATGGTCGTTTAAGTGAAGACTGCGCAGAGTTTTTAGTCCGAGGACGACTTAGTCTTTCACCCGACCTTTGCCTATTTAACCCCTCTAAATGTTACGACTTCAGCCTCACTTAGCCTCTGTTTGGCCTCTCTTTTTCACTCTTTTGGTGTGTATTTGGAGGAGGAGAAGGAGATGGAACAAGAAGAAGAGGAGTTGGAAGAGAAGGAATAAAGGTTGGTGTGTGTATGTTGTATTGTTGTTGCTTCTTCCTTTCTCCATCTCTCTCAAGGTCTCTCTTTGATCCCTCTTTGTGTTGGATCAGTTATGAATGGGGGTGTAGATGAGGTGCTTGTGTTTATGCAACAACAAGAAGAGGTGGAAGAGAGAAAAGGTGTGTGAGTTGGTGATTATTATTGGTTGTTGTTGTTATTGTTTCTCTCCCTCTCTAAAACAGTCCCCCCCCCCATGTGTTTGTTGTTATGCACATATGAAAAGGTGTGCTTGGAAGTGAAGGACCAGCCAAGAAGAGGGTCTCCCAAGGCTGAGGTGGTGAAGCGGAGGTGGTGGTCGAGGTGGAAGCGGTGTGCTTGCGAGCCCCACATCTCCCCCTTCCCTCTCCCTCTCTTTTGGTGAGTTTTTCCCCCTTCTTTTTCTGATTTTTTAAGCATATATGGGTGTGTTTGGGGTATGCATGCATTGTGGTTGAGTTTGGGTGCATGTGGGGGGCATGGGAGTTGGTTTGGAGGCTTGGGCGCGCGGGTCCGCGCGCGTGGGCGCGCGCGGGCGCACGCGCTGATGCGGGCGCGCGCTAGGATGCGCAGGAGCGCGCGTGCGCACGCGCAGGGGTGCGCGTGCATGCGCGCGGGTCGGGCGCGCGCGGGTGGTGCTCGCGGGCGCGCGCGATCGTGCGCGCGCGCGCGGCAGTGCGCCAACGTGCGCGCGGGGCGCCGGGCCCATGCCCGGGGGCTCCCGGGGGTGCGTGCGGTGCTGCCCGAGGCCGTTTTGGGCGTGCGGAGGGTCGGCACCCTCGGGTGGGTGTTCGGGGGGCTCGGGCACGCGTGCGTGCGTGCATGCATGCGTGCGTTCGAGCCCGTTTGCGTGCATGTCTAGCCTTAGGCATGCCTAGTTGATATTTATGTGTTTGTTTATGGTTATACTCATCATTTTGGTACCCCCCTTAACTTGCAGACCTCGTCGGATGGGATGCGCGTCGATCCGGGTATCGGTGAGTGGTTTGATTCCAACCCTTCCGGGAGCGTTCGATACACGTAGTCGTGCTTCGCGCTTCCATGGGGCTTTAATTGCACCCTAAATATGCTAGATACTATGCATGCTAGGTTGTATAGCTCGTATATTGTGTAGAACCCCTATTCTACCTTATACTTGCCTATGTATTGTATAGAATATGGAATGACTTAGGTAATTTTGATTGAATGACTACCCCTATTTATCAAGCATGTCTAAACTTGGGTTAATAACGGGGTGTATGCGTAATAATCTCGATTTAGTACTCGAGGGTATGGTATAGTTGTTGCACCCATCTTTTTGGGGCAAAACTATGACCAGCTTCGAGAGGGAATGAGGCATTCCCTCTCTCTCGCCCTCCCTCCTTTCGCGAACCGAGTGAGTAGATGTAGTTCCTACTTGACTCGGGTTCGCTTGGAATTATTGGCATACACCTATTGTCGCGCGGATCGCGCTTAACCCTCCCCTTTGAGTTGGTGATATCCAACGCCTGCTTAAGTCGTACTTATGTGATTGAATATTTATTATGCCCTCGTAAGCATGTTTAAGTAAGTTATCCCTGGGTAATTAATTGCATATTCTGTATATGCCTATTGGGCCATGAGTCTTGTCTAATGAGATTAGACAAGTGTATGACCTCCTATGGGGTCATACCATGCCTTTGACACTTAGAATAAATGTCTTCCCCGCATCTGAGTTATGCGCCCTGGAGGGAATTCATGAGAATTCATTGCGCTTATCGGTGTTTGATAACCGATGATGACGGATCCATAGGGATCGTATTCGCGGGTGTCGAGTGTTCTTTCCTTCGTCGGCTCCGAGTAGAGACTGCCCGGCGTAGTAAAGTCCGGTGGAGATCTCCCCGATACTACTCATGACGCGTGTTGGTGTGCCCATACAGCTGAGGTAGCGGTCTTGGGAGACTAGTCCGGTAGAGGCCTGAACCCTGTGAGATGCCAGGGGCCACCAGGTAGTAGGGGCCACACCGGGAGAGACTACCGGAAGACGAGTGGTGTAGAACAATCGACCTCTTCCCCAAGAGCCTATGTCACCCCGAGGAGGGGGTGAGGGTGAGGGTGTAGTGGGTCGGCGTTGGTTCGATCTGCCAGTTCGTGTAATTTCCCAAGATCCTATGTCACCCGTCGGGGTGAGGGTGAGGGTATTAGTGTGAGTGGGGTGGGCTCGAGTTGATACTCGACCCACCAGCTTGTGTAGTAGGTTTTCCCATGGGGTTCGCGCTGCGAACAAGTAGTGGTTCCTCCCAATATCGTCGCATGTCGTGGCCCAGATGTTGAAGCTGCCCTGACAGAGGACTCCCACTTGTAAGTACTCCCGATGCATTCGGCAGATGTACTGATCATGGGAGTGTACCAGGTGAGGCTACACGAGGATGGACCACCGGACGATATTGCGAGCATGAATTATCGTTCTCCCCTTCGCCGGATCCGTGTGGATGCTTCCTAGGTACGAGCCGCCCTGGGTGGACCCCCACCTGTAGGTACCATCGACGCTGTCGACAGTGTACTGACCGTGGCCGGCTCCAGGTAGAGGCTGCCCGGGAGAGCGCTACCGGATGACGAACGGTGTAGAACAGCAAGTTTGTCCTTCAAGTCCCTAGGCTCACCCCTGTGGGGGCTAGGGCGAGGACGAGGTATGGTTGCACCGCCGTGTGACCTTGTTAACCATTGGGTTTCTACCCATGGTTTCCTTGATAGGTGATTGCCTTAGGATCGAATGTTGGTGTTGGTGTTTGGTTTCTGACCATTCACTGAGCTTGTAGCTCTCCCCTCGCTTATGTTTTTCCCCAGTTGACGCTGAGTCGGATCCAAGAGAAGAGCTCCCCTGGCGCCATCCGAGTAGGAGACCTGCGTTCGCGTTGGATGTCTTGCGAGTCGGAGGCTATCAGCATCCCTTTTCATTGTATGTATTATACTTGTGCTTGTGCACGGTATGTAGACTATTGATGTCAGTTATTGTATATATTGGCTCTCACAGGACAGTTGATTGTGTACTCTAGTCTGTAATATGTCTTTGAATTACAGACTTAGTCATTTGAGCTTCCGCTTTTTGTATATATTTGATGTCAGTTACTTGTGTATTGCCTTTTCTATTGTGGAGTATTTATTTGACCTCGTGTATGGATTACTGATATCATTTATATATTTGCCACGTCTCGGGGACGGCCGCCCTGGGGCGTGACACCTCGACCCAAAAGGCAATTTTCGAAGCGGAAAGCATTTTTCGATCCAATCACAACCAAAACTGCACTTTTTCAACCCAATCTGCCCCAAAACGTCATTTTGAGACCGAAACAACAATTCTTAACCCAAACTGAATTTCATCTGCCAAATAACATAGTTTCTCGACACAAATATACCCAGAAACCAATTTGTTTGTTCCCCCGCCTAAAACACCATGTTCTCAAGCTAAATGTCATATTTTGACGCAAGCAGCATTTTGGTTTTACTCCCACATCATTTCCTGACCCGGACGGCCATTTTCGGCCCAAAACAACGATTTTCGACCCAATTTTCTTTTTTCAACCCGAATAACATTTTCTTGGACCCAAGCAGCACTTCCCAGGTCAGAAAATCGCTTTTCGAGCCGAACATCATTTTACAACCCAGATGGCCTTTTGTCGACCCGAACATCATTTTACAACCCAAATAGCATTTTACGAATAAACCATGACCCAAATACCATTTTTTTCGACCAAAACAACATTTTCTTACGCGAACAGCATTCTGAAACCCAAATCGCATCATCGACGCAAAGACCACCTTTTCGGGCAAAAGAGCACTTTCCAGACCAGAAAATAATTTTTCCACCCAAAAACAGCATTCCGTCTGCCTGAATACCATTTTTCAACCAAAGACAGCTTTTTTCAGCTAGACCACTACCCGGACACCATATTTTCGACCGAAACAGCATTTTCTGGAACAAGCCGGATATTGTGGCCAAATCGCATTTTCCACTAAAAAAACGTCATTTTTTCGACCAAAACAGCGTTTTCAGAATTCCAACACCATTTTTTCGAGCAAAAAACATTTTCTACACTCCAAACCACAATTTTTCCATCCAAACAACAATTTTAAACCCGAACAACATTTTTCAACAGTAACTGCATTTTTCTACAACCCAAACATAAAAATCATCTTTCGATCGAAACGTGACCCAAACTGCACTTTTTCAACGCAAACAGAACATTTCAACCAAACCAAATTTTTTGACCCAAACACCATTTTTCTACCCGGACATCATTTTTAAAACCCAAAACACAATTCATAGAAAAAAAAACATTTTTTCAACCCAAAGAGCATTTTTCCACCCAAACAATATATTTCGGCCCAAACTTGACCCAAAGATCATTTTTGGACCCGAACAACATTTCTAAACCCAAACTGCATTTTTCCACGCAAAATACATTTCTCGTCCCTAACTCGACACAAACACCATTATTTCGGCCAAAACAACATTTTTCGACCCAGGCACGACCCAAAACACATTTTTTGACCCTGACACCTCTCATTTTTGCCCAAGCAGCCTTTCTTTGATGCAAACTAAAATTTTCGAACGAGAAACCCTATTCCTTCAACGCGATACGCAATTTTCGACCCAAACGCCATTTTTTCGACTGAAATGGATTTTTTCGATCCAAAGAAGACCAGAACGTCATTTTTCTCCCTAAACTGGATATTTCAGCCCAAGGAAGATTTTTTTGACCCAAACAACATTTTTTCGATGCGTACACCATCTTTTTGTACGCGAACAGCACCCCTCGACCCAAAAGGCAATTTTCGAAGCGGAAAGCATTTTTCGATCCAATCACAACCAAAACTGCACTTTTTCAACCCAATCTTCCCCAAAACGTCATTTTGAGACCGAAACAACAATTCTTAACCCAAACTGAATTTCGTCTGCCAAATAACATAGTTTCTCGACACAAATATACCCAGAAACCAATTTGTTTGTTCCCCCGCCTAAAACACCATGTTCTCAAGCTAAATGTCATATTTTGACGCAAGCAGCATTTTGTTTTTACTCCCACATCATTTCCTGACCCGGATGGCCATTTTCGGCCCAAAACAACGATTTTCGACCCAATTTTCTTTTTTCTACCCGAATAACATTTTCTTGGACCCAAGCAGCACTTCCCAGGTCAGAAAATCGCTTTTCGACCTGAACATCATTTTACAACCCAGATGGCATTTTGTCGACCCGAACATCATTTTACAACCCAAATAGCATTTTATGAATAAACCACGACCCAAATACCATTTTTTTCGACCAAAACAACATTTTCTTACGCGAACAGCATTCTGAAACCCAAATCGCATCATCGACGCAAAGACGACCTTTTCGGGCAAAAGAGCACTTTCCAGACCAGAAAATAATTTTTCCACCCAAAAACCGCATTTCCGTCTGCCTGAATACCATTTTTCAACCAAAGACAGCTTTTTTCAGCTAGAACACTACCCGGACACCATATTTTCGACCGAAACAGCATTTTCTGGAACAAGCCGGATATTGTGGCCAAATCGCATTTTCCTCTAAAAAAAACGTCATTTTTTCGACCAAAACAGCGTTTTCAGAATTCCAACACCATTTTTTCGAGCGAAAAACATTTTCTACACTCCAAACCACAATTTTTCCATCCAAATAACAATTTTAAACCCGAACAACATTTTTCAATAGTAACTGCATTTTTCTACAACCCAAACATAAAAATCATCTTTCGATCGAAACGTGACCCAAGCTGCACTTTTTCAACGCAAACAGAACATTTCGACCAAACAGACCAGATGTCACACCCCAGGGCGGCCGTCCCCGAGACGTGGCAAGTATATATATATGATATCAGTGATACGCACATGAAGTCAATAAATACACCACAATGTCAAAGGCGATAAAGCGGAATCAAGTAACTGACATCAAATACATACGAAAATAGCGGAAGCAAAACGACTAAGTCTGTGATTCAAAGATATATAACAGACCAGAGTACTCAATCAAATTGTCCTGTGAGAGCCAATATGTACTACAAAAGACAACATCAACCCATACACTGTGTCCAAGCACAAGTAGAAATACATACACGAAAACGGGGGGATGCTGAGGGCCTCTCACTCGTAAGATGTCTACGTGAACGCTGTCTCCTACTGGAATCGCGTCTCAGGGAGCTCCTCCTTCGGATCCGGATCAGCGACAACTGGAGAAAGCATATGCGAGGGGTGAGCCACACGCTCAGTGAATGGAACAATTCATGTATCATAAATCATATAACTTCAACAAACAACAAGTCCCTCACCCTCACCCCGAAGGGTGACCTAGGATTTTGGGAGATTGCACAAACTGGCAGGCCGGACCAACGCCGACCCACCACACCCTCACCCTCACCCCCTCCTCGGGGTGACATAGGCTCTTGGGAGAAAAGGGGTCGATTGTTCTACACCGCTCGTCCTCCGGTAGTCTCTCCCGGTGTGGCCCATACTACCTGGCAGCCTTCCGGCACTTCACAGGGTTCAGGCCTCTACCGGACTAGCCTCCCACGATCATTACCTCGGCTGTATGGGCACACCAACACGCGTCATGAGTAGTATCAGGGAGGTCTCCACCGGACTTTGCTACGCCGGGCAGTCTCTACTCGGAATCGACGAAGGTAAGAACACCCTACCCTCGCTAATACAATCTCTTAAGGATCCGTCGTCATCGGTTATCGAACACCGATAAGCGCGTCGAATTCTCATGAATTCTCTCCAGGGCGCATAACTCAGATGCGGGGAAGTTATTTGATTCTTAGTGTCCATGACCTAGCGTGCCCCCATAGGTGGTCACACACTTACCTATTCTCATTAGGCAAGAAAAATAAGGCCCAAGCGAGCATTAATTCTTACAAGAAGTAAAGATTAATCATGGGAGCGCCTCAAGTTAATTAATATGCAAGACATGATTATTACCTACGGCATGCTTCTACCTATGCCTTTTTATGTGATTAATTAGATTAGATTAGGTGAGGACATGCATAAATCAGGGTTATTCAATAAGGAGACACGTTATCTAGCATGGACGGCTCTTATTCCTTATACATGGATGCATAATACCTAACATGCAATATCCGCTCATGACATGAGTGCAGTCCTAGCAAGACAGGCATCTATATGAACATTTACAAAATATTCGACGGGTTATATGCAGTTATGGTACCCCAGGGGAGGGCGATGCACTCCAACGTGCATCGAACGCCTCCCAACTGAGTTGGATTGATCCACTCACCGTAAACCGGGTCGTCGCGCGACCTCCCGCCAAGATCTGTGAGGCAAGGTCAACAAAAATGGTAAGTAAACTACATAACAACACTTAAAATTACCCAAACATGCCAAAGGCTTAGATATGCATGCATACGGGCTCGCACGCATGCGAGTACGCGCGTACGCACGCTTATCCGAGCGCCCCGACACCTACCCGAGCCCCCGGGCAGCCACACGCGTGGCCCCCGCACACATGCGCACGTGCACGCACGCGTGCACGCGCTTCCGCGCCCGTCCGCGCCCGTCCGCGCGCTCAGACGCGCTGCCCGCGCGCCCTGGCGCTCTCCCGCGCGCGCCCAGACGCGCTGCCGCGCGCGCGCACCCGTACGCGCGCACTGCGCGCCTGCTCACAGTCCCGCCCGTCGCCCGCGCGCGTACGCGCTCGCGCGCCCGCGCGCACGCGCACACGCGCGCCTGCGCTCCAGCCAGGTCCGCCTGGCCCTCCTGCGCGCCCGCCTGCGCGCGCACGCGCGCGGACAGCCCCGCGCGCGCGCCCAACAGCCCAAACCCACTCTCTTTCACTCCACATACACCCAAACACATGCATAAGGCATACCAGGTCCCCCAACAACCAAAACCCATGAGAAAACACATACAAGGATGGGGAGAAAGGCTTACCAAGAGAAGGGTTGTGCAAGGGGAGGACCCGGGCCCTTCACGCACCCGAAATCGACACAACCACCACCACCACTACCACCATCCTCTCATCCTCACAACAGCCCCTTCTCAGCCCCCATTTGTGCTGGAAAAACAGGTAAATCAGGCGGGGGGGGGGGGAAGAGAGGAAACTTGGGAGAGGGAGAACACAACAATGGAACTAAATCAACTCTACCTCTTCTTGTTTGTGCTTCTTCTTCTTCTCCTTCCACAACAACACAAACAACACATACACAAAACATAGATCAGAGAGGGAGAGAGTGTGTGAGAGGGAGAGAGAGCCAAAGAAGTCGTAGACATCATGAGGGGGGGGGGTAATGAGAAGTGAAAAAGAGGGAGGTAAGGTTAGGTTTAAAATCACCCACAAACCCAACAAATATCCCATTGGTTTCTTCATCACTAAGCAAAGGGGGGGTGAGCATACCCATGGTCACCACATTCACAAAAATATCTATTCACTATTCCACTTAACAAGGCAGTTTCGAAGAAAACCCGGATACGGTTCGGAACTGCATTTTTTTTCCAAACGTTACCGGAATTCGATGAAATTTTTATGGGTAGTAGAGAACGGTACCAGGACCCATAATATGCAGTTAGATTTTCAATCGGAGTTCTCTAGCTCACGCAGATGGCTAAAAAGCTAAAATTTTAGCGGTTCCGATCGAAAAAGAAAATTTCAAAAATGGCCAGAATTGACGCAAAGGTTACCCATAGGCTAAAAAGTGACACATACAAAACATTCTTCCCCCCTTAGGAAATTTTGTCCACAAAATTTAATACAAAAACATCTAAGAAGGAAAAAGATGTGGATGTGCGTCACGCATGGCGTCCTCGCGCTCCCACGTGGCCTCGGCACCTGAACGGTGCTGCCATCGCACCTTAACCAACTGGACGGTCTTGGTGCGGAGCCTCTTCTCACGCCGGTCCAGGATCTCGATCGGCTGCTCCACGAATGACAAGTCTGGCTTGAAGACAAGCGGCTCGAACGGGATAACGTGGGCAGGATCGTGGACGTAACGCCTCAGCTGCGAGACATGGAAGACGTCATGGGCCTGAGCCAACTGTGGGGGCAAGCTGCACTTTTTCAACGCAAACAGAACATTTCGACCAAACCAAATTTTTTGACCCAAACACCATTTTTGTACCCGGACATCATTTTTAAAACCCAAAACGCAATTCACAGAAAAATAAACATTTTTTCAACCCAAAGAGCATTTTTCCACCCAAACAATATATTTCGGCCCAAACTTGACCCAAAGATCATTTTTGGACCCGAACAACATTTCTAAACCCAAACTGCATTTTTCCACGCAAAATACATTTCTCGTCCCTAACTCGACACAAACACCATTATTTCGGCCAAAACAACATTTTTCGACCCAGGCACGACCCAAAACACATTTTTTGACCCTGACACCTCTCATTTTTGCCCAAGCAGCCTTTCTTTGATGCAAACTAAAATTTTCGAACGAGAAACCCTATTCCTTCAACGCGATACGCAATTTTCGACCCAAACGCCATTTTTTCGACTGAAATGGATTTTTTCGATCCAAAGAAGACCAGAACGTCATTTTTCTCCCTAAACTGGATATTTCAGCCCAAGGAAGATTTTTTTGACCCAAACAACATTTTTTCGATGCGTACACCATCTTTTTGTACGCGAACAGCACCCCTCGACCCAAAAGGCAATTTTCGAAGCGGAAAGCATTTTTCGATCCAATCACAACCAAAACTGCACTTTTTCAACCCAATCTGCCCCAAAACGTCATTTTGAGACCGAAACAACAATTCTTAACCCAAACTGAATTTCGTCTGCCAAATAACATAGTTTCTCGACACAAATATACCCAGAAACCAATTTGTTTGTTCCCCGCCTAAAACACCATGTTCTCAAGCTAAATGTCATATTTTGACGCAAGCAGCATTTTGTTTTTACTCCCACATCATTTCCTGACCCGGACGGCCATTTTCGGCCCAAAACAACGATTTTCGACCCAATTTTCTTTTTTCTACCCGAATAACATTTTCTTGGACCCAAGCAGCACTTCCCAGGTCAGAAAATCGCTTTTCGACCCGAACATCATTTTACAACCCAGATGGCATTTTGTCGACCCGAACATCATTTTACAACCCCAAATAGCATTTTATGAATAAACCACGACCCAAATACCGTTTTTTTTCGACCAAAACAACATTTTCTTACCGAACAGCATTCTGAAACCCAAATCGCATCATCGACGCAAAGACGACCTTTTCGGGCAAAAGAGCACTTTCCAGACCAGAAAATAATTTTTCCACCCAAAAACAGCATTCCGTCTGCCTGAATACCATTTTTCAACCAAAGACAGCTTTTTTCAGCTAGAACACTACCCGGACACCATATTTTCGACCGAAACAGCATTTTCTGGAACAAGCCGGATATTGTGGCCAAATCGCATTTTCCACTAAAAAAACGTCATTTTTTCGACCAAAACAGCGTTTTCAGAATTCCAACACCATTTTTTCGAGCAAAAAACATTTTCTACACTCCAAACCACAATTTTTCCATCCAAATAACAATTTTAAACCCGAACAACATTTTTCAACAGTAACTGCATTTTTCTACAACCCAAACATAAAAATCATCTTTCGATCGAAACGTGACCCAAACTGCACTTTTTCAACGCAAACAGAACATTTCGACCAAACCAAATTTTTTGACCCAAACACCATTTTTCTACCCGGACATCATTTTTAAAACCCAAAACACAATTCACAGAAAAATAAACATTTTTTCAACCCAAAGAGCATTTTTCCACCCAAACAATATATTTCGGCCCAAACTTGACCCAAAGATCATTTTTGGACCCGAACAACATTTCTAAACCCAAACTGCATTTTTCCACGCAAAATACATTTCTCGTCCCTAACTCGACACAAACACCATTATTTCGGCCAAAACAACATTTTTCGACCCAGGCACGACCCAAAACACATTTTTTGACCCTGACACCTCTCATTTTTGCCCAAGCAGCCTTTCTTTGATGCAAACTAAAATTTTCGAACGAGAAACCCTATTCCTTCAACGCGATACGCAATTTTCGACCCAAACGCCATTTTTTCGACTGAAATGGATTTTTTCGATCCAAAGAAGACCAGAACGTCATTTTTCTCCCTAAACTGGATATTTCAGCCCAAGGAAGATTTTTTTGACCCAAACAACATTTTTTCGATGCGTACACCATCTTTTTGTACGCGAACAGCACCCCTCGACCCAAAAGGCAATTTTCGAAGCGGAAAGCATTTTTCGATCCAATCACAACCAAAACTGCACTTTTTCAACCCAATCTGCCCCAAAACGTCATTTTGAGACCGAAACAACAATTCTTAACCCAAACTGAATTTCGTCTGCCAAATAACATAGTTTCTCGACACAAATATACCCAGAAACCAATTTGTTTGTTCCCCCGCCTAAAACACA